>JASSUY010030943.1:0-43660 GCA_032466535.1 Forpus xanthops | reverse complement strand
ATCCTCGTGGCCCTCCTCTGGACTTGTTCCAACAGTTCCATGTCCTTTTTATGTTGAGGACACCAGAAATGCGCACAATATTCCAACCAGATGAAGCAGCCATACTGCTCTGTGATTAGAACCCAGGGAAGTTTTCTTTCTTCAAAGGGTGGCTTGTCTGGAATGTGTTTGTTTTGCTTGCCTGATTACATGATCACAACCCTACCTGTTACTGTCCTGTTACACTGAATAAGATGTTGTTTCTTACTGGTTGCAAGTGCCATATGAGGCTTCTTTTCTCTCATTTCCAGGAATGAACTCAATTTGCGATTATCATGCATTCAGGTATATAGAGACTTATTACAGAAACCTGCTTCTGCCTAGTAAAACTTCATTTCTTACTGGTTTATTACCTGGGTCAATGAAATTCAAGTCAGGTGTTTCATAACCTAATACTGTCTTCCTCATTCCCAGTGTGTGACAGATGTGAGAGTCTGCATGTGAAAATACAAGGTCAAAAGTGATCCTGAAGGATGGTAGGAACTGTGAGGAAGCAGGGAGGGACATTGAATGGAAAAGTGGGGTACCATAAATGCCCTTTTCATTGTCAGCATTGTCTGCATTCTCAGAGCTTGTTGTTTGTGAATTACCTTTAACAGAGGTTCGGTAGGGTGGTTTTGTTTGCTTTTCTAACATGCCTTTGAGCCATGGGATAAGATCCTGATGCATTGAAGTCAGCAGGAATTTTGCTATATTTTTGCGACAGGTTTTTATCATTGTGACTGTTCCTCTCCCGTGCAGGTTTATTGTACTAATCTCTCACATCAGTTAGTAATCATTGGTTAGCCTTGCTGCACCACAGTCAAGGAAGCTTCAGCTGGTTCAGAGAAAGTGCATCCATTCTTCACTGGGCTAGGCAAAGCAAAACTCATTCAGATCGGGGCTTCTATATCCTATCTGCTTGCTACTTTTTTCCAAGGGGAAATCTAAAGGGTGGCTTTCCAAGGCAGAAGACTGAATTTGTTTGGTCATAGGCAACTGAGTTAACTAACTTGAGTTCACTTGTTCTATTTTCTTGGCTATAAGAAGTGTGTAGAAGAAGACCGCAGTGCTAGGTCTGCTGTCCTTCCAATTTTTCAAAGCTTGTCTGATAAGCTTTTAAACATGCCGAGGCATAACTTCTCTAATATAAAGTTCCCCATTTCAAATATCCTTTTTTAAGCTGCAATCTTAAGATGCCACTATTTTACAATAAGCATGAGTGTGCCCTAGGACTATCATGGCAAAACACAAGCACATCCCTGTTGCATAGAGTAATAATTATTTCACGTTAATAATGATACTAATTCCACATTCTGGAAAACACCCCTGATATTTCAGTCATATAATACAAGGCATGGTTTTTAAAAGGGAGAACAGGTGTGGTGAGTAGCCGGTAAAAGAGCAGAATGATATCCTCCATTGTGGACATGTTTTTAAGAACACTTCAGGACATTTGGTGCAATTTGATCCATTGCCAAAGCAAAAATACAGCAACACTGAAGTCTTCTTTTTAGCTGCAAAAAGCAGTCCCGCTTTTTGGAGAGATGCTGTTCAGAGAAGCTGTCAGCATCATCAGAGGAAACCACCCTCTGTCTTTATCAAGTACCACAGGATTTTAACTACAGCTGCTACAGAACCCAAGACCACTGTTTGATCTTATTTTAATTAACCTCTAAGACAGGTTCACAGCAGGGTTTTCTTTGCTGGCTTGTTCTAATTTTGTTTTAGCTTTTTATGTTTTCAACTTCACTGCAGTATTGATTTTAAATACAATCTAGAGATGCTTAGCTGATGGTAATGTGTCTATTGCCATGAATAAATAATTCAAGAAACCAACTGATCAGATCTCGCATTCTTTCTTGGGCAGAGGCTAATAAGTGTTGCGAGGAAGAGGAAACCCATCCATACTGTAGCTGGCCAACTGTGCCATGTCATAGATGGTGAAGGAATCCCTTTCAGACCCTTGGGATGATCAGTTTACATCTCATAGCATGAAATTTTAATTACCTTTACTTTAACATGCATAACTGCAAAGCTACTATATTTCAGCTCCTATTTTAAGCCACCTGCAGTATATCCTGCCTAATTAGACACACAGCAAAGATGAACCAGGGTGTTTATAAGCAGGCAAATGAGATGAATTTGTGGGAAAGGTTTTAAAAATAAGCTTAACTTAATCCTCCTGTTATTCTTATGAGTTCATTTATGCTTCTGGCAGGACAACCAGACAAAGCAGGACGTGAGCTGTGACCAGCACAAAAAAACTTTCCTGTAGAAAGTTTGCCTTAGGAAGGTTTTGACAGCTCTGAACAGCTTATCGAGCCTGCTGTCATTTTTGTTCATAGAGCTGACTTGCCACAAGTGAGGGGTTCGTTCTGGAGGCTTTATGTGGGTTAGATTTAACTGAAAGCTTTCTTGTGTTTTTTTTTTAATGGATGAAGGTGTTTTCCTTCATTTTTACTGTTCTTTAGATCTCACAGGGCATGCAAAAATTCTGGGGTGTTCCCAGGCTTTGAGGTTTCCAGGGACTTTGCACTATGTCAGCTTCTTAGATGTCTATGGTATAAAGTAGTGATCTGGGCTGAAGGCTCTTCATCAGAGGCTGTATAATAGGACAAGGGGGAATGGGTTCAAACTTAAACAAGGGAGATTTCAGTTAGATATAAGGAAGAAGTTCTTCCCTGTGAGGGTGCTGAGGCACTGGCACAGGGTGCCCGGAGAAACTGTGGCTGTCCCATCCCTGGCCAGGTTGGACAGGGCTTGGAGCAAGCTGCTCTTGTGGAAGGTGTCCTTGCCCATGGCAGAGGCTTACAACTGGATGAGCTTTAAGGTCTGGGATCCTCTGATTCTAAACCTGCTGTTCTCTTATCCATCTCTGTAAGGGCTCACTGTATTGATACATGTGAAGGTCCCATATTCCACGCTTGCCCTCTCAAGTGTGCAAAGTACTAGTGTGTAAAACAATTAACTTCTATTAATTACTCAACCTTTGTTTTTCCTTCAGTCTTCACAGCACATGAAGGAATCAGCACCTCACATTTCTGGTGATTTATGCAGCCTTGCAAAAAAGGGCAGCACAAGCTGTTTCGGGAGGCCTCTATCACTGCTGTTTGACTTGCAAAATGCTTGTTCCCTCTGCAGCAAAGCATCAAAAGCAAGAGCAGGTCGAGCACCAGGGCTGGTAGTGTGATGAGAAGCAGGTGCAGCCCTTGTTTAACTGCAAGTGCATAGGTCCTGCACAGCTGTATGAAGCAGGGCCACTGCTGATGTGGACTTGGGGCATGACAGCAAAAGATTGTGGAACCTCATGGCAGTTCTTGGCAACTGAGCATTATTGTACCCTAGCGTATCACGACAACCAGAGCAAAGGAGCAGACTTGTGTGAATTAAGGCAAGAATGGGTGGAGATACTTGTGCTTACACAGGAATATGTATTTATCCATCTCAAATATTTACCACCACAGTACCTATGGGTAAGGTATGCAGCACAGTCTGGCTGCATGGTGTATGAGTGAGGTTCACTCACCCTTTAAGCTGTTGAGATGCCACTTAGAAACGTGTGGCTCTGCTCTCTGTTAGACATGTCAGAGCAGGCATAAGTTTATGATGGTGAGATCTCAACACTGGAGATTGCCAGTGCCATCCTGGAGCAGGGGTAGAACTAAAATGCCACTGGATCCATACCATAAAGAGTCTCTTCCTCACTCAAAGGGAGTGGTAGGGTTATACTTTCACCCAAATGGAGGGCTCTGTATGTGTGCGAGCAGGTGCTGTGATTTCACCTCTTCATCATGATATGCAGAGGATGAGAGCATTTAAGTCTCTCCCTGACTCCCACACTTAAGCCAGCTGAAATTAAAGTTGGTGGGGAACATACTGGGAATACTGAAGGGAGTTGGAGCCGTAAGTTTTCTTGCATTCCTGGGTACTCCTGCAACTAACATTCTGTTTACATAATATTCCTGAAACATAAAAGCTAAAATAAATCCAGCATGTGAAAATTAACAACAAGTAAATTCTCTTATGATCAGTGCAGAGGAAGCTGTTGTAAGTGTTAAGGCATTCAGACAGCTGATTTTTGTACATCAGCTCTCAAGTGAGGTATGTAGTTTACAGAGAGTGAGTGCTTAAGGTTATGTAGTCTCAGTACATGAAATAAGAGGCTGTTGAGGATGGTGGATACCATGGCAGCAAGGAAAAAGTTTACAAAGTTCACTTCCTAAGTGCTCCTTCTTAGCACTTTACATTTTTAAATTGCAGTGTAAACATTTAATTCTCACTGCACCCTGGTTTAAAGTTGTTGAAATGAAGAGTGTTCTTTGCTGTGCAGGAAGCCAAGAGCAGATTTCAGATTAAAATGTGAAAGTGCCTGGTTCCTGGCCTCAAGCTCAAGTCCTTCTGATGGGATTTAAGAGGTTTCACATGCACAAGAAGTGTATTGTCTTATTCTTGTCAAAGCCCAGATTCTTCTCAGACTTTCAGAAGAAGGCATGGTTAGTCTTTTTAAGAAGGCACTCTAAATCTTCTCTGCTCTTGTAAGGCCCAGTTAGATGACAAACAACTCATTAATGCTTCAAGCATCAAATGGTCTTTGACAGTTAAGGACGGTAAACAAAGTCAAAACCTAGTAATGTACTGAGGCAAGGACTAAAAAGATTTGCTTTTGGAGCTGGAGGAGTCAATATGCAAGAAAACACCCATACCATGTTTCCAGGTATTAAGGATTTGGCTAAGGTTGGACAGCCCATTTTTGTTGTTCTGCTCATTTGTCTATGTGGTTCTTCTCTGTTTACTGATTTCTTAGGCCGTGGTTCATGAAAATATTTCCATACTCTTTGGAGAGGTTTTTTTTTCCTCATGGCAAGGTGATGGCATAGATCACAGATGTCCGCAAAGGGTTACATAAGCTTTCAGTGATTTGATGATTTGCTGTTGGTACCAAAAACTCTTTCAAAAAGGGCTTATAGACTGCATGGCATGAGGAATACACTTCTTGGCCTAATTCCCAAGGGCAAAGATGATTTTCTGGCAATGTAGAGAAGGATCACCAAGATATCACTTGAAGGAGTCTAAGGGTGCTCTGTAATCAGAGAAGAACTACACAGGTCCCACAGACAAGTGGCTACTCTATCTGCCATTGAGGTTGTTAACATGCCTCAGACTATACATTAATTAGGCTGTGTTTTGTCAGTGGCTGAAATATGTATTTCCCATTATTTACATCATGATTCCTCACTTTACAGAAGGCCCAGATCTTCACTGCAACCACTTCCAGGGCAGTATTAGAATCTCCGTCCTGGAAATGTTCACGAACTGTGTAGACAGGGCCCTCAGTGACACTGGGTTAGTGGAGGCAATGAGGGAACAAACTTCTTTAACAGGATGTTCTCTCCTGAGCTGTGTTTTCTCCCAAGATGTCTAGTCTGCTGCCTGATTTGACATAATCTATTGCATAACCACAGCCTGTGTTACAGGGCAGCCAGGTGATATCCCTGGCCAGGAGTCCCATCTGGTTTTTGAGGCAAGGAACTAACACTGCGTGGTTCTCTTTATCAGCTGCATGCAAACCATGTGCTGTCTCTCAGCCCCCAGAATTTCCTTCACCTGTCTCTTTTATTTCTCTTTGTCTCTCAGTGCTGTTCATATTTCTTTCCAAATGACGAAGTACTTGGCCAGGAACATATTTTAGTTACAGAATACTGCAGGGATTTTTGTCAACATCTCCCATCTATGCAAGTTAGAGTTTTATATGGGTAGAGGAAATTTAACCGTGGCACTGGAAATAATAACTCTTGTAACATAAAAAGATGCTATTTATTATCTTCATCATCCTTGCAGCAGATGGGTTCAAAGTTGTGCCAAGGTTAGATACTGTGTACATGCTGTTGGTAGAGTACGTTTTAGTTCCCTGTGATGAGCCTGATTGACAGTGCTCTATGCAGAATGTTTAAAAGCTTTTCCATATGACTAGGAAGTCAGGAGTTGACAAAATTTCCCCAGTGTTTATAATTAAACCCTAGAAGAAGATATTAAAACAGTTACTGGTTTCTGTGTTTTGGTCAATATTAAAATTTATTGACTTGAGAACCAATATTGACTGAGGGCAAACTAAGCTTTATTTTTCCCCTAAGGCCTACCAAGTCTGGATGTTGTCTGAAAACGGAAGGTTGCATGTTGTAGACATCCAGTAGCATCTTTTCTGAGAGTTTCTTTGACTTTCAGAATGACTCCAGAGTTTGTTATAATGTTTGTTACAATGCTTTACAGAAATTAGCAATAGATTGTTGCTTTAAAGTGCCTTTTAATTGCATATTCCCCTTTGACATGCAATTGTTGGGGTTGTGTAGACTGCATGAAAATGCTGGATTGGTAGCCTAAGGGAGGGAGAATTGTGTGTTGAGTGGGTACAAAATGAACAGCAGCAACAGGAGTTTCTTGTGCTGTCCTACTGTTTTCCATCTTGGGCTGTGACAACACAGCTTGCTGAATTTCAGTCAGTATTGTCCCTGTATCCAGAATTACTGCAGACAATGTGGTGACTTTTGTGACATGGACTGCTCTTTCCTGGGAAGCATGAAAATGTACTTGAACTCATTCCAGGTTGTTACTCTTGCTTTTGTGTTAGAAGTTTTATCATTTAAAAACATCAGGTGCCTGAAAGAACAGCTTGAACCAGGAAAGTCAGAGATCGGAGCCTGATCTCATAAACCAACATATTACGTGACTATCACTCCTACATATACAGCATATGTATTTTTGCCTGCTTCTGACTGTTGCCTGAATTATATACATTGCTAAAGATCTGAACACTGCTATTTTTTTAAACAGTCTCTATGAAATTAATCTCTTGCAGATGCTGGCTCGAGGCTGGCAGCATCCATCATTTGCAAGCTTAAGGTACTAATAAAATTCTTAAGTCTGCTTTCCAATCAGATGTGAAGAGAACTTTCTAGTTTGACACGAACAATCTCTTTGATTCATCTTTTGTCAGTGGTGAGAGTGGGGCTAGTTTAGCTCTCAGGGCTCCAGACAGAGCTGTAGTTCACAAAGTAGCCCCAAAACCCACCCACCAGTTAGACCCAATGAAGTAGTTTACACAGGAGTTTTTCACGCCTCCCCTCCTTGGCAGCTTGGAGCCTGTCAAATTACACGGTCAGACTGAATTCAGGCTTCGTGTTGGCTCAGCAAAATAAATGTGTGAACTAAGGGTAGAACAACCAAGAGATGTTTACTATGCTTATGTGCAATAGGAACAAAACCAATTTTCATAACATTTGAGTGTCAAAAGGAAGAAAACGAGCTTTATCTTAAGATCAATGCTATGTCTGAAAGCTGGCAGAGACACACATGATTTAGTTTTCAAGGCTTGTATTGGGTTTGTCCTTTTCCCTTGTAGCGTCCATTGCCTGCTTTGAATGGGAATGTTCTGCAATCGCAGTGATGCCTTGTTTGTCTTTTGTCTGAGGACAATGCATTATGTCCTGGTAGCTAGTGTTTCCAGAAAACAGTAATAACTTATTACAGAGTCTTCCAGAAACCAGTTGCCTCAATATTAGCAATTTTTAGTGTTCCCTTATTTATCTTATAGGTGTGAATACTGTCTGTCTGTGTGAAAAGAATATCCTTTTCTTTTGTTGACCCTTGGTTTTCCCCTTTTGCAGTACAGGTGTGACAGTGATGGAGGAACACATTTACAGTCTGTGGGGCTGCTGGAGAAAAGGTCCCTCCCTGGGCTGTTCACAAAGTGAATCATTAGCCTGACTGTAACAATAAATACCACCAAAAGAGAACATGCATGGATTTATCCAAAGGTCACATTCACCCAGAAGGTTTCTCTGCTGAAAGAAGCTCACAGCTGTGTTAAGATTAAAGAGTGTCAAAGAACCATAATGCATGCGATTTTTTCACTCTGAGTAAAATATGAGCTGTTTGTGTAATAGCCCCAGCTGAGGGATACTGGTGTCAGACTACCTTGGGGCTGTCATATGTATTTCCAGTGGGTTTTTAGCATTCAGGAATAATCTTCTCTTTGATGTGTTCATCTGACACATCCTAAGCTCCTGCAATGTCCACTGTTCTGCCCTGCCACTATTCTGAGTACTTTGATAGTCACTCAGAGAAGGGAAGTTCAACTAGAGCAGCCCAGACAAATGACTGAGGTCAAAGTCATCCCAGAAATGGAAGTAGACTGAACAAATCACTTGCCTTCTCACTTGAATGTGCTTAACATGCAGTGGGCCAGACTGTGATGTGACAAGCATTTTATCTGCAGCAATAGGGAGCTGTTTGGGTGAATAGTTGCTGATGGGCTTCAGTCAAGACCCTTGCGTGGGTTTTTATGCACACATTTAAGGACACAGTCATGTAGTTGCAATGTGCAGCAACATCTCTATGGCTAATCTTGTTTACTGGCTTCTCCATTCATTGATAATATTTTAAAGTCAGGAATAGAGTTGTGAGTTTAATACTGATTTAACTGAAGAATTTTGCATTTAGTGGTATAGGGCACACTGTAGCCCATGGTTGCAGGATGTCTCTCTTGATCTCTTTCTGGCAGATAGTATGGGTTTTCTCCTCACTTACTGATAGTGGTCCTGGATCTCTGAGCTCAGGGAGGGCACCTCGTGCTTTCAGGACCATGCACTGGTATTCTCAGCAATGGCAGGCCACCCGTAGATACTGTGGAAAAATGCTGTGGTGGCAGAGAAAAACCTGGAGTGTTGCTGTAATGCATGTTCCTTGAAAAGCAATTGTGGTTGTTGCATCTGTGGGCAGTAAACAAACTAATCTTCTGACATTTGTGTTGCAGAAAACACTGGAGAAATGCCATGAGAAAGTTTAATATAATTTTGATCACCCTTTGTCACTTCCTACCCACAAGTCATTTCATTCTTTATCAGGGGACACCGCATTGGTGGATGTGAGGGAGAGAAGATCTGCTGGTCTCTCCTTCTAGGTTTCCACTGGGAGCTGATTTTTCTGGAAACAGTCGCATGTTCTGCTCTGTATTTTAGAGAAACATCAAGTGATTACCTTGTGAGAAATGGACCCCACTGGGGACTACACACCCTATTGTAGGCAAATATCATGGCAACCCAGTGAGAACTCTCTAGCAGCCAATTAGCAGATTATGTATTTACAACCAGTGGGGTTAGAAGCGACCTTCAGGCTGACAGCTCTCTCAGCAATGAGGCCATGTTGGTTGTTTGGATCATCTCTGAACCTGCTTTTTGTCTCTATGAGTTCACGTGGTTCTTATGTTGACTTGATCTGGAGAGTCACATAAATGATTATGGGTTGTTGTAAGAGATGTGTTTCCATGTGTGCTAGTCTTGAAATAGGGAAAGCTGCCATGAAACACAACATAAGGAGAGATGAAAACACCTGGGGCTGAATTGGTGTCACAGTTCTGTTTTACTTCTGAAAAACTGAAGTCTAAAATACCTTCTATCTGTTGTCTTTGCTCTTAGTGGACCTTAGTCAAAAGCAGAGCACACAGCTTTTGGCACAATACCCAGGGGGCTTTTTGTTGGCTTTTTTTCCCTGATTTCATACAAATGTGGTCTAGTCCTAATGAAGGAGGGCAGTAATGTTCCTCTGTGTTATTATGGCACTAAATAGAAAACCTGTAGGCAAGGTGGTGACATTCTTAACTGTAGGCCAGTTAAACACAGGAGAAGACAAGAATCTCATGCAGTGAAGTAATTCCTTTTCTTCTGGTGGTCAAGGGCTTTCACTTTAAATCTCCAAAGTTTTTAAGTAAGCATAAAAATGTTTTGACACCTTTAGGTGTCACTGCTGTAGCGTCAATCCAACTCCACAGACCTTATGGTGCCCATGGGTTGTCAGCTGTGTAGAACGTGAGCAGTCATTTAAACCACTTCCACCCCCATCAGTGTAGAGTTTTGCAGATGCACGCATTGTACCAAAGGCTGAAATCATGTGCCTGAACTTTTACTTTAAAATTCATTTTATATCTCTTTTATAGAATCATAGAACAGTTAGGGTTGGAAAGGACCTTAAGATTGTCTAGCTTCAACCTCCCTGCCATGGGCAGGAACACCTCACACTAAAACGTGTCATCCAAGGCTCTGTCCAACCTGGCCTTGAGCACTACCAGGGATGGAGCATGCACAGCTTCTTTGGGCAATCCATTCCAGTGCCTCACCACCCTCAGGAAAGAACTTCTTCCTTATATCCAATCTAAACTTACGCTGTTTAAGTTTTAACCTGTTACCCCTTGTCTTATCACTACAGTCCCTAATGAAGAGTCCCTCCCCAGCATCCTTATACATCCACCCTTCTTCTCTGTGTCTCTCTGGCACTCTGGCTCTATTGATGATTGTTTGCAAAGGAAAAAAAACAGAACAAAATCTCTTTAGAAAGAAATTTTGAAGCATTGACCTTCTTCTGAACTTTATGTCATAGTTTCCATTGGCTGTCATGCTTGGAGTGGTTTGAAGTTTGCTGGCAGTTTATCCATTGGCTCAGCACTGGGGTTTTCACTTTGTCTTCATTGCCCGATTAGTAGGCAGAGAGGAGGAATGTGCTTATGGAGGGGTTTGCTGGCTTGCTGTGCTGGGTTTAGGTCTCCAGTGAACAAAACAGCTTTGCTAATGTTTCTCTCTTGAGCTCATGGCAGTATTTCTGGGGAGCATGTTTTATGGAAGACAAGTTGGAGATGCAGGCTGTAGAGGGTAGATTTGGCACCTTTTTCAGTTTGATGACTGGGGTGGTGAGGTTAGCACCAGGTTTCTGAGCCCCTGTGAGCTGGGCAGAGTTCCCTGCTGAGGCCAGGGGCTGGGTACTTGATCTGCAGCTCAAAAGTATTTGCCACTTAGCTGACCTCTGGTGTCTGTTTTCTGACTTGCATGTTGCTGCTGCGTGACTCCTGTGAGGATTGAAAACGGCAATAGAATTGGATTTCAAATGAAAAGCTTTTCTGACATGTGGTCTTTTAGAGTGCCATGGGTTTTCCAACACAGGTTTCTGGGAAAAGTGCTGTTCCAGGGACCAGAGGTGTTTGCTTCATGTTGTAGGAATTTACACTCCAACCAGAATATGAAGCTTTTGGAAGTTCCCTGGAGATAAGACCATGAATGTGACTGACAATGCAAGTGGGATAATTCAATGAAGATATTTGAATGTTGCTGTGTAAGTGGATGTCAATATACAGGGGCTATCCCTTTGTAGTGCAGTACATACAGAGAGCTGGAACCACGTATTGCTGGTTGTTACTGGCTCCAGGGAATGCTCTCAGTTGCAAGCCTGAGGCATGGCAGTTTCTACTGCCCTTCTCCACTTAACATTAGTGCACGGTTAGACCTTAATGGCACAGTTTTCATCTATCTCACTGCAGGTGAGATGATTTGCTTGAGGCCACCCCAGGAAATTGTACATGCAGGTTCACATGCCTATTCAGCATTAATAGAGAAGTGTGTGTTTAAGCCTACCCTAGAGTGCTGTGCAACAGCATGCAATGGCTCATAGGGCCTGTGACTTCTGCTGCAGAAAGCAATAGAGTTATTTCATTTGGTAATACAATAATATTAGCAATAATTATAAAGATTTGTAACAGTAAAGAAGAAGTACTCTTAGCCAAACCCTTCTTTTCAGCCTTTAACATGACAGTTCCTGATTTCTTTCATGAATGGAAAAACATTTTTTGGTCACTTTATTGCACAGAAAGCAGGAAAAAGAAAATACATGCTGGGATTGTCATCATTACTGATGTAGTGTAGTCAGTTTAACAGATTTTTTACAAAGTTGCTGGAAAATTGCTGCTGTTTTATTTCAAATAGTAGTGAACAGCACTTGTTTCTTCCACTGTCAAGACAAACTCTCCATCTTGAATGTCACCCCTCATGACCCTATTTTTGATGTGGGTAGCTCAGGTCTGATTAATCTAAAATGGCACAGCCAGGACATTTGGTAAATACTATACAAGTAATGTGATAACAGTGATGAGGCAGGGGCGTCTTCCATCTCTGCACAAATTCCACGCTGCTTTTGGATATCAGATGCAGCAGACTGTGCATTATGCTTGCCCTTGAGGAAGGCTGGGATTTGGAAATGCCAGATAGGACATCTGTGGTGCTCCAGGCAGCACCAGAGGAAGCTCTAGGAAGCATGGATATCTCAGAAACGCAGTTTATATATCACTCTGTGGTCACAGCAGGTGATCTGTACATTTTGTTCACCCTCAGAAACTCACTGGAAGTCAAAATAAAGAATGATAGAAGCTCTGCCTACCCCACAGAAGTGGTCTGAGGCATGGCTCAATAGCGATGAATTGCCTTGTGAGGCAGTTAAGATGGAGCCAGTGACAGCTCTGCTATTCTTCCCTGATGACTTGCATGTTATGTGGGACAAATGACTTCCCAAATTGTTCTTGTTCCCTTGCCTCCCCGTAACTGGGTCCCTAAGGGGAAGGTAGAGGTTTCTTGGCTAGATCTGCCCATTGCCTTGAACTTGAAAAAGAACAAATGTAAGACTTGGCATTGTTCTCCTCCATCCCCACAGATGTGAAATCTGACCATCAATGCAAATAGTTTTAACTGCCTCTGGTTTGAATCGAGCCTGAGGCTGAAAGCTGTGAGCAGTATGTAAGTTGTAGTAAATGAAATGGTGACTTCCCTCTGTTATTAGCTACTTAAATAAACTATTAGAAGCAAAGCAGCATCCTCAGCAGAAACTATGTAAAGATGCTGGAGTCTTTCCCCACCTGTACAGCAGGATCATTGTCAATACTCTGGAATCACATAGCTTAATTTCTTGTTAAATAGGAGATTTTAATACCAGGGTTCTTACCTTGGCATTGTAAATACAAACTTTAGGACATTTTGCAAGTTAAAAAGGACACAAACTGCACAAGCTTAACTGAAAAAATGACGTTTCAAGCTAGTTTGACTTTAAAAATATTTACTATAATAGCACATGAATGTCATTGTTCTTTAAGGCTGTAAATATTTTTTTGCAGCGCGTTGACTTTTGCTACGCATTCGCCTTTGGGGCTCCAAATTGCCCATGGACTTGGGTGTGAAATGGAGAATGAAAACAGACCATAGAAAAATGAAATGCTTTTGAGACTTACCTGCTGCTCTCAGGCACTGTCGGCTGCTTGCTATCGCTGCAGCTTCTGATTGGCATGAAAACCTCCAAGTAGTAAGTTGACTATGAGGCCACCGTGGCTCCCTGCTGAGCCTCCCAAATCAACTGACCAGCTGCCTAGCTGGAAGATGTTTCAAAGCCACCTCTTTAGTGTTTCTGGGCCACGCAGCAAGGGGCCAAGTCCAAGCAGGCTTATATTGTCCCAAAACCAGAGGTTCAAGACTGCTGTCCTTCATAGCTCTTGTTCCTCTTGCTGCTATATTTCTAAAATGGCAGGGTTTCAAAGCAGAGTTGGGAAAATACATGGCTTTCATGTGCCTTCTGAAGATGGATACAAGCTCTGTATCTGTCAGATGTAGGACAGTTAGGGGGAGCAATCTCATAAATTGTCACTGGTGAGGCTATGATGGTATGTGATATTATTCCACTGTTGAAAACAAATATAATGTATTACTGCAGAGCCAGATTTGGGGCTAGGAAAGTTGGGTAAAGATCCTTGCCTGGGGCTTTCTGTGAAGCTCTGCTGCTTCTAGTGAAACTGGACTGATTTATGGTTGTGTCAGGAAACTAGAAGTGGCCCAATGTAGATCCAAATCCAGAGGCAAATGTCCTTAAAACTGAGTGTTCCATTGTGTGCATGTGTGGATATGTGTATGAGAGATGGAGAATGAGTTTAGCTTGTTACTAAATTGGAACAGATGTCAGATCTGGAGTCAGAGATTTGGTTCTTCTCCTTTTCTTGTGGAAACAATGCAAAGCTATCTTTTCAGCTAGCAAGTTGTAGCTGGTGTGTGGCTTTGGTCTCAGCTTTGTTACCCTCTGAGCTCTGAGGTATATCCAAAATGAAACACAAAATACTATTCAAATGTTATGATCTCAGAAAACTAAAATGGAAATAGAGGTTGGTAACAAATGCTGATACTTCTATGGACACAAACCTTTCAAAGTCCCTTGCGCTTTGGTACTGTTATTCTAAATGGGTCAGACTGAGTAGGCAGCTCAAGATCATGTATCAAAAAATAGATGAATTGCTTATGCTACATGTGATAGAACTTAAAATGAGACTATGTTTTCTTAAGTCTTAATCCTCCTATTCACTATTTTTAATCATGGCTAAGAAAAATCCTGTATGAAACAAACAGACAAAATGAGCATGCAAGAGAGAAACTAATGAACATACATACTGAAAGGGAACATTTTATTCTCCCCAAGTAATTCATGCCATTTTATGGTTTATTTGAAATGAAGTAGTCAGTCCTGGCAGGATAGTGAGCAACTTGGCACATGTGTTCAGTTGCATCCATGGAGAAAAGAAACAGTTCTTTCTGGAAGCAAGTCAGTATGTGAGTATGAGAGGTCTTTTTCAGAGCTGGTCGTGTAGGATGAGATGTCAGAAGCAGCTGGTGCTGGCCAACCATACCTGGCACTATAGACAAACACAGTTTCACCCTGGGCTTCAACAGGGATGGAGTTATACCAGCACCAAGAGTTTCTGGAAAATCTTAACCATGAAAGAGCCTTCTCTTCTCAAGCCAGGCTGTGTCCTCCTGTAACCAGCTTTTCAGGAGAAAAGAAGTTGGCCTGAGGTTTACCACCACATGGCCAGCTGGGACCAGCTCAGAGATGGCAAATGTAGGAATGCTTAAAGTATACTCCTCATGCAAAGCGAGAGCTATTTGCTTAATATCCAAACACCCTTTAACAATTTCTTAGAATTACAATTAGTCATTTCCAAGTCCTACCTACTCTTTTTATTTAACTATAACGCCAAGAAGCTTTATTCATAGGGTTAATATCCTAGGGTGCTGATGTCACACACAGATCAGAACCTCATCGCTGCCCTCAAAAAGTTTAATATTTAAAGACATATATGTTTGTCTAGCTTTGAAGAGTTCATGACAGTCTGTCCTGTACAGTACTATTCATTGCTCTGCCAGTACTAAGTTTTTCATTTGATAAAGAACAGGTCTGCTTCACTCCTACAGCTTCCTTCATCAAACTTCTTCCTCCACTAACATTTCAATGGGGTTGAAAAGTGGGTGTATTAAGAAACAGAGAGAGGAAACCATAATGGGGTGTCTGTAATATTTCCTATCTTCAAGTGTCATGTTCTCCAGCCTTTCTCCTTGTGCTTGAGAAACATATAGGCAGATCTCACTTACTCAGTAAAGTCAGGTCAGAATGCTGCTTGCACGGAGTACCCCGTGGGGTTGAAAGCACACACAGTGAGAAGTTTGTTTTAGGACTTACTAGATGGCATGCTGCCTTGGAAGGCAGTGCTGTAGTATAATCATCAGGATGCCTTATAAAAACAGATCTGAGGGAGTACAAAGGCAAGCTATTTGCAATGCACAGCGATAAATTTTATGTTGAACATACATAACCAAGATATTTTTCTGTACTTCTGAGCACATCTGTAGACACCCCTACAACTGTGTACCAGAGGAAGTTCTCCCTTCCCAATGTGAAATAAGGACCAAAGAGTAACAGCATGTGGGCATAAAAATTAATGTGACAGTTTGCATAAAACATAAAAGGAGTGATATGTAATACTCTGGTTTTCTGAGTTTCATTTCTAACCATTTAATTCTGACCACCTCAAGTCTTCCTGCACTTTAACTTAACTACAGCCTTTTTTGTCACTTCCCATCATGAAAATCGCACAGCATTTCTGTGAGATGATAAACAGGTGTTACTTTTCATTCTGGCAGCAATGGCATTTTAGTGCAGGATGAAATAATCCTATCATTAAATAAGAAGCTCACAGTGGTGTTGTGAAGCTTAATTTGTTTGGAAAATGCTTTGCAGTATTCAGATGAAAGGCACTCTGGATATTCAAAGTATTATTACTGCACAGCTGGTGGTCTACACACTGCAGATGTTTATTCCATGCTGTTGCATGGTTACTTAAGTGGCTTCTTAGTGCAGATGTTCACGAGTGAGCATGCACAACCTCCTCTGCCTATGTTTCTTGACACGGATTTTATTGCTGCTTGACTTTTGATCTTGAAAAGAATATTTCTTCACTGGTGAGGTTCTACGTGTGTGTGTGACTACGTTCCTGTTGGTTCAGCCCCCATTGCAAACAACAGCATCTGCAGATATTTACTGTGGGCCTTTCTCTTTAGCCTCTATTTCCTTCTGTGGCTTTTACTCATTCCCACAATGTTTGACTCCAGGGACTCTGCCTCTTCTGTTAATACTCCGTCACCATCACTCACTTCATGCAGACATGATGATTCCCTTTGTACTCTTTGCCCAGATGGGATCAAGAGCTTCATTGCCTCTTGATTCTTTCTTTCCATGGCTGCTGCTACTGTTACATAAAGGGGTCTCTAAGAACTTCTGGGCTTGCCATTCACAATAATATAATCTCTCTGAGAAGATTTCAAGATAAGATGAAATTTCTTCATGTATGCAGCTGTTCTTTCCTTGCAAGTGGAGAGTGGTAAGGTCTGACTGCAGCTGACATCCATGTTGAGTGTGCTGAACATGCACAGATCTCCATGGAGGTGTTACATGATTTCATCAACCCATTAGGCAAGGGAACTAATGTTAAAATTGAAGTTCCTCTTGTTTTGCTGTAATTCCAGCAAATGTCAAGATATCTAAGGCAATAAATACAAGGGCAGCTGAGGAAATAAGACATGTCTAACCTGAAGTGCAATGCATATGGCGTTACTAACCTAGGAATAGAAAAGGAGTGAATCTGTACACAAATACACACACAGAGAAAGAGGAAAATACAGCAGAATGGTACTGCTTCTGGTTAGCATAGATGTTATTTACAAGATTCACATAGAAGATTGGAGAGGATTTAGTAAAACATACTTGAATGGTTCTTTTGAAGTATTTTGAAGAATAGGTCTCTTGACAGCATGTTCAAGAGCCGCTATCTTGCAACTCAGAAGAGTAAGTTCTGGCCATGTATCTCTAAGGAGAGTGTGAGAAAGGAAAGGCTTAAAGCTGACTACATTTAGGCAGGAAACTTCAGAGAGCAGGGAGAAATCACATCACTTTCTGTAGCACTGGGAAAGGACTGGTGACAGCCAGGATGGCTTCCCTAAGTGCAAATCATGCTTGACAAATTTGGTGGCCTTCTGTGATGGGGCTTTGGCATTAGCGGATAAAAGTGCCTGATGTAATCTACCTTTGATACATTCCTTCACTCATTCTGATAAGGTAACTCAGCTGAAATCTTGTCATTGTATGGGTAGCATTTGGAGGCCTGTCATCTGGTTCATGATGATGTGAGCATTCGTGATTTACTACTGCTTGGTAACAAATGTTTAATTTGCACATGGTAAAAAATGCATTAAATCACTGGCCCCTGATTAGCAGCTGAAAATCAATCAGGAGGGGCTTTTGCTCCTGCCACTTTGGCTTGAGGTTGAAACATTTCATGCAGTAGCTCTGCTAGGGGTAAACCAGGCTGCCTTACTAATGTAATAAAACGCAGACCGTCCTAAGGGGAGGTGGGAGTTGCATTCCTAAACTTGAACTGCGAGCGACCAATATTTAATGGAAAACATTGGAAAGATTCTATTAAAAACCAGTTTTCCTTCAATATATCATATGCTCTATTTTATGCTTTCCCTGCTCCCTCTCTTTTTTCCTTACTGGCACAAAACCCAGGGTCTTTGTTTTGACAGAGCTAATCCGCTCATGCTTTCATATGGGCCCTCAGGCTCCTCACCTGTGGAAAGATCCATGGGAACAGAAAAACTACCGAGCAGGTGCCACATGCTCACCTTAAAGTGAAGAAATCAGTGGCCTCTCAGAGGTTGGGACTGCAAACACTGTGCTTCCCGAGGAACCATGGAGAACATGAAGTATGAGTCCTGTGCAACCTCCAGCAACAGCTTTTCCTTCCATATTGCGTTCTCTCTCTTGCCAGCTGGGCTTCTTCAGGAGTCATGGTGTATGGACTGCCTTGGTGCCGTCCTGCGTCCTTCTTCCCAAAGGCACAGTCAGTGCTGACAATTCCTAACCGCAAGCTTTGCTGGTGAGAAAGGTTTTGAGTAGCTTGCAACCACTGCCAAATTTCACAGCAAGCTGCATAACAAACTGGTACAGGCCCGAGATTTCTCTGCTGCTTCTGTAGAGAGGCAAGGGAAGATTTTATGAAGTGAAAAGTGATGAAGAGAGAATTAATTGCTTTGTGGCTCCATCAGGCAGCATGTTTAAGGTGGCTAACATCAGGCATTGATCTGCTCCATAGGGTCTCTGCTTAGCCAACAAAAAAAGAGGCAAAGTCAAGTTCAGATGTTTAGGGCTTTGTGTACAAGACTAAGCCCATAATTTATCTTAGCATCTTTGCCACTTGGCATCACACACAGCTGATCAGAGAAATAACCTGTGATCATGATTTTTCTGTTATAGAAAGGGTTTGCTCCTGCTCATGGCTAGCATTTCTCTTTAAAGACTACTGGTTCACATCAGCCTTTATATCTAGGCAAGTGACTGTACCCAAACAACACACTGAAAAGTAAGTTTGTCATGGAGAACAAAGCTTGGCTCCATCTATTTGTGTCATCTCATCTCATCTCACTGAGAAAGAGATCATTCTGACTTTGTAACATCCACGTGGGTTCCTGTGCCTCCTAGGCCAGGCTTATATGTTGTGGAGTCGCTGTGTCTAGCACAGGAAACTTTAATGTGAAGCAATTTAATTGAGGAAGCTTGAATTTAATGTTTAGTTGTGTGCTTAAGAGTCTGAACCCTTCAAAGCCTGAAGTACAGCACTGAAAAAAAAAGGCTGATGACAGTTCTGAGTCTTGGCTTCTCTGCTGTCAGTAGGAAAATCCCCATCCATTTCACTGGAGCCAGCATTTCATCCACTGTGTTTTCAGGCTCTGTACAGTGGTTTGCAAATGAGATCTTGCAGTCGGGAAGGTTAAGGAACTGCCGTAACATGCAGAACATGTCTTATCCAGAGCTTTCTGCATACAAAGTAGCAGGCTAAGTCAAACTGACCAGAAACCAGGTCTCTGCTTTTTGGCTGAGTCCTGTATAACTGTCAAACTGTTATGTTCACCCTCTATTGACTATTGAATGGGACCATGGCAGCACTGCTTCTGTTTTAAGACAACCCTTCTTGGTGGGTAGGAGGACCTCTCTGTCAGAGTGCCAGTCAAGTTAATGCCTGAGAGTGCCCACATGGTCTTGAGAACATGCAGAGCAAAAGTAGAGGTGCCTAAGGAAACAAAAAAACGGGAACTAAATAACCAATGTGGATGTCCAGCAAATAATAAATATCTATCAAACTAAATATCCAGCAAGGTGAGCCTCGCCATGGGCAGGGCAACAGAGATGGGACTGCAGTTTTGCATTTGGGTGTTTGAATCCTGCCTAAATCATGCTTTATGCATCCATATGTTTGTATGTGTCTGGGCCAGGGCCACACAGAAGCCATAAACCTAGGAACACAGTGGTTAAGTAAAAAGATTCAGTTTAAGCTGGCTCTTATGCCACTTCTTACAAGTCCCATTTTTAGCAGTTATCTTTGATGAAGGGCAAACAGGGAGACCTCTGAGACAAAATGTACTGTTTGTTAGAGGCTGGGAAGTGGCATGCTGATTGAGCCTGATTTTGCCAAAACAAATTTTTTTGGTCTTTGTTTTGTAAAAGGAGCAAGATAAGGATGAAAGCTGTTTTCTAAGTGGCAGTCTCCTGTCTGCCCTTTCCTTTGCTCTCTTTCTTTCATATTCCATCTGGTGCCAGCAACTTTTTAAATGCTCTGCAGCCACCTAGAGGAAAAATATGCTTGACTGAAGTTAATTTTATATGGGTTAAGCCGTAGAGTGGGCTCTGCAGAGGATGAGGATGTGAGTTTCTAAACTAGACAGCCTGTTTATTATTATATCACAAGACCTCCTTTGAAATGTATGCAGTGAATCATCAACAAAAGCAAAAGATAACTTCACTTTATGTTTGCACTTCAGAAATATTTCCTGCTTCATGTTCTCATTGATCTTGTTATAGAACATAACATATTCTAATGACAGATAGCATAGAAGGGCCATGGTATATTTTGTCATTAGACAGAAAGAGATGATCTGTTTTGAATTCTTATTTAGAAGATTTAAAACTTGAATTATTTTATATGCCTGTTTCATGACTATGGCAATATGCTGTTGGTATGTCTACATGTTTTGTGTTTCTGTATGTTCTATCTAGGACATTCATAGTGCTCCTGGAAAACCTGTGGCTCTTCCTCAGATGAGGTCAGTCACACAGAATATGCTAATGGACTCTCTGTCTACTAAAGTGAAAGTTGGTTAACTCAGATTCATTAAGTCTATGCCATGTTCATTTGCACTGTATGAAACATAAAAACAAAGCTTAGCTATTGATTGAAAGTGCCACTTGAATGGTGTAAAGTTAGATATTAAAACATGTCTGTCTTTTTGAAATGGAATTGGAATGACTGAGTTTTCTTCTGTCTAGATGCGATATGACAGTTCAGTCTCCGCTTGTGTCCAGAGAACTGATACTGAGTGGACTCTTCTTTAAAAAGCAAGCCGAGACATGGAGAAAAAGATAAAATTTTATGTCAGTTACGTAGTGCAAAAGCTCAAGACAGCGATGGGTTTTCCATTGTAGCTATGCCAGAGGACACTGAAAATTCCATTAAGATGGAGTGTCTCTGTCATAAGGCAAATTCGCATTAGCAGTGCAAGTGCTAAGCTAAGTGTGTGCATGCAGTGAATGGAAATGTAGCAAATCCCTTAGGAAGTGACTTTCTTTCTGAATATTAAACCCATAGACCACCTAGAATTTTTTTCACCTGGAGGCTTTGTGTGATAAGCCATATCAGGTAACATTAGACATACTGCTACTGTAATCTTTACCAATTATTTGATGGTAGTTGCAAGTGGGTGACTGTGGACATTAGATACCTGAAGAAATAAATGTCTTCAGAAAGCAGGTTCCAGCTTTTGAAACTTCAGTGTCGAGGTCTAGGTGGTACTCCTAAATTTGCCTCTATGTCTTTCTGTTGGTCCAGACTTCTTATTACAAATGACCTCTTTATAATGAGTTTGGAAGCTATGTCTGTTTTCAAGCCAAGTTATTATAGTCCTCGTCTTTTCCAGCCAGGTACACAAACCACAGATCATACAACATATAGGCAGACAAATCCTTTTGCAGTAATCTCACCAAAGAGAGTAGAACAAATTGTATGTATACTGTTCAAGCAAGCAAGTAAAAGAGAGTATTTTTTGATGGGTATATTTCAGTGTGATGTTGGGTATGTGTTTGATATGGGTTAAGAAACTTGCACTGTATGACCTCTTTAGTCTGATAATTCTGTTCTGCACATTCTGTTTTGAACTGTTTTACTTCAAGCTAAATGCTACACGTGAACTCAAAGCAACTCGAGTTCTCATGCATACGGATATTTATTTCAAATGTCAGGACTTTAAAGGTTAAATTCCTCATGGCCCAGCACAACTGAAAGAGGAGAGGAGGAGGTGAAAACTCTCTCCCACTTTCTGAAGGTTAGTGGCAGCTCAAGGGGTCAGCTCTTCCAGGGCCGTGGGTGGCATTTCCGTCATCTGCCAGTGTTTCTTGAGGAAAAATCCACTCTCTCTAAAGGTGGCAAGTCAGCTGCTCAGCTGTACTGTAACCTTCAGCTCTAGGAAATATTCTGAGTCATACCAGATGCTTCTTGGAGCCTACCATGAGACTTCATTGTCTTCTTCAGTCATGGTTCAGCTATTTCCCCATGGAGGGATTTTAGCCAACCTTTCCATTCTGAGGATGAGAAAGAACATTTAAAGCCACAGATGCCTGCAATTATCCAAGCACAAGAGACAAGAAGCCTACTTGACACATTAGTAGGCGAATAATCACAAAGAAAGAGGTAGAGGAGGTTGCTGTGTTGTTTTGTTCTTTATTTGGTTCTTCCTCATTACTCTCTTTTAAGTGCCTTTACCGCTGCTACTTCAGAGAGGTTGTAAGTAAGTGTCAGGGCAGTGCTATACTGAGAACATTCATTTTAAGCAGTTTTAGAAAATGTTCCAGAACATTTCATTGTTCATTTTTACCATATTCTTGTGGGTAATGTTGGTGAAGGCAATGAAACACAATTCTGGCACAGGTTGCTCTTTATAGAAAGGTTAAAAATACTTTTTGGCTTTAACCAAGGCTTTTGGGGAATACTTTTAGTAGTACATAGTATAGGATTGTGGTGATATTGTGCAGCACAGTGCTTTTTTTTCAGAGGTCTACATGAACATTCATTTATTCAGTGCCTGGAAAATACCATTTTTGCTTACCCTTTGTGAAGAAAGTGTGGGTTCTGACTGCTTTTAAAGGAGATGGATAAGCAGAGAAATGAAAAATGAATTGCTGTTTGTTTCTGCTGTATTGGAAATTACCAACAATAATTACCACTTGCATTTTCAGCATCCTTTTCTCAAGTTGACTGAAGCCCTCTAAATAACTGTTTTGAAAGGGTGCCTTGGCAAGGCAGGGATAGATGTGGGTATCTTGTGTGATTCCGTTTAATTATCTCTGAGTGCCAAGTCTATATCTGGAGCAGGAACAATGGCACTCAGAATTAAATTAGGACTCTTCAATGTATGTGTAACATGACTGCTATGCCCTAGGAATCTTAGATCACATGCAGCTCTTGCCCTTTGGTGGAGTTGCATATTTTATCATTTCTTTCTGCTTGGCCCCATGTGTCAATAGAGTCCATGGTTGAGTTAAAAGTCACACAAAACTTTGGGATCAGGATTAAATTTAAACTTGTGATTCAAGTGCATAGTAGGCACTAGAATCCTCCTGCAAACTCCTCTGCAATCTGCCAAAACCAGCTGCAATATTCTCAGGCATTATGGCCACTGCTCTCTTTGTAGAAATGAGATTTCCCCATGGAAAATGTATGCCTGCAGTAGATTTGCTGTACACTCATTGAAGATGAGCTGTGAGTTCTCTTTCTGTTCCCATATTTTTTAGTTTTTTTTGGAGCCAGTTCAGCAGTGTGGGAGTTCTTGTACCATGGGGGAGTCTCCAGCACAAAGCACATATATGCTGCCTGCCACTTTTACTGGGCACCCTCCCACTTTCCAGAAAAAATAGTCAGGGCACTTATGGTTTAACTTTGTGATGGATGACTTTATCAGATCCCCAAGGCAATGTTACCATTGTTATGATGTGTAGGAAAAGCATAGAGGGAGTGCAGATATAGTTACCTGGTCTTGGAAGAAATGATCCTTGAAAATGAGTGCCTCTGCTGCATGAAGCAGTCTGTTCCCCAGGCAAGTGCTTTGAACAAATACTCAATAGATGTAAGGGCTTTTGTGTTTTCAGCAGCTTCCAAAACTACCTTCCTCATGAATTATTTGCTGCTTTTGCATTAATACTAGTAAATTCTGGTGAAAGAGAGAATGATCTCAAGCCTCTGATCTCAAGCCTCAAAGCCATAGTCTCCAGCTCTACATACCATGCTTCAATACTTCAGTAAGATTAAACATGCACATACAGACAAGAGAGAGCTTGCAGTAGCAACAGCATGGGCCTTTCCATTATACATCAGAATATGGCTCAGCTGTCATCTTCTTACCTTGTGAAATGACTTCCTATCTGGGACTGTAAGTAATGGCAACTCATTGAAACTTTGTAGGAAAATCAAACCAAACAAAATTTCTTATAACAACATAACGACTGGCTTCTGGCAATTTTCCTAACTAATGCTAAATTAGACCAAGCTTTGTACTAAAAACTTATTTGGCATACCCACTAAGGAGTTATCCTAAGAAATCTATTTCATGGGGTGGTGGGGCTGGAAATCAGTTCTCCTCTCTAGGTAGATAACTCTTCAGGCTTTGGAGTTTGCAAATGTACAACTTATCCCAGCTACAAACCCCTTTACCTCCTGATGCCTCTCTTCATATACATAAAACAGATGTAGTGATGCACTATCTCTAATTGCTTTTGTAAAGTTTGTTGAGACCTACTGGTAGAAAGACGAAGATGTTTCCATTTGTATAGAGCCACTTCTTGGAGGCATCAGGAGTTTTGAAAAATGCCCTGCCTCAAACTCCTGTTGTGAAATGTGGAAAAACAAAAACCAAACCCATCCAAAAGGAAATAGTCCCTCCTAAAATTCCAGAGTGGTTTGAGTTGGAAGGTCCCCAAAGCTCATCCGTTCCAACCCCTGCCATGGGCAAGGACACCTTCCATTAGAGCAGGTTGCTCCAAGCCCCATCCAACCCGGCCTTGAACACTGCCAGGGATGGAGCAGCCATAGCTTCTCTGGGAAGCCTGTGCCAGCGCCTCAGCACCCCGATGGTAAAGAATTTCTTCCAAATGTCTGATCTAAATCTCCCCTCTGTCAGCTTAAAGCCAATTCCCCTTGTCCTGTCTGTCTGTACATGCTGTTGTAAAAGCCCCTCTCCAGACTTTTTGTCATCTCTTTTTAGGTATTGGAAGACTGTTGTAAGGTCTCCCCAGGTCCTGGTTGTGGATTTATGTGTACTGCAAAGGAAAAGGCACTGATCGTGTTCAGCAAATGAGTATCTGCCATTTCAGTCCTGCATGGCACTGACTAAAGCTGTAGGCTTTGTTGCTCTTATCTCTTCTTCCTCCTTTTAATTGTGCATGGAGCACAGGCCTTGGTTCTTTGCCCTTTGTGGGACTTGGAGACTTTCCATGGTTTAATGCGAAAAAGGGCTGTTGCTGAAGGAGTGTACTCATGCAGTTCTCTTTGAAGATGTGGCAGCAGAGTGTGTGTTTGTCTCCTCCAAGGGTGTGTCCCACAGCTGCCGGATGCCTTCACTTTCATGGATTTCCCCTTGCAGCAGTTGATGATTATACACCCCCGATTAGCGGCATCTTTGACACACACCCTGCAGGCAGCATCCACAGCATCAAAAGGCATCACAGTGAGGCACTTGGTACCAGTTGAGGACTGAGAGGTTGGTTATGCTCTGGTGCTTATTTGAAGCAGGGTCTCCAGATAAAGTGCCCCATCACAGATGAATGTAAATATGTCCTTAAAAGAAATGTCATTTTGTTTTGGATGACAACATCATTGTCTCTCTGTATGTTTTCAATGAGAGCAGAGCAAAGCTGCCCAGAAATATCTTGTGTGTATTTCCATGGCTGGTAAAATGGCTTCTTTTATAAGTAACTTGCCCTGCAATCTTATGGGATTATTTCTGTATGGCTGTAATGGATTTATATTGAAGCTTCATTTAAGCAAATATTTTGGTTTTGGTAAAGTGTCACGATACCTTGGAAGACCCAAGGTCTCTGTTAGTGCACTGTGTGGTACCTTGTCCATACGACTTCATTATCGGCATAATTCCAGAGTTTTACTAGATGTTTATTCTCTCGTTATTTATCAGTCAGATTAAAGTGCAGCTAAACCTCTGCATACATGCATTTAGTGTCACTGAATCTATTTATCAGACCCTGCTCCTTCAACTGCCAATCCATCTAACTACAATTAATACTAATGCATTAAACTTGCCAACGAAGAATTTCATTAAGAGGGGAACAAAAGGGTTTATTTTGATTGATACAGCTTTGCAGCTGTGGATATTGTTTTCTTTACCATCCTTTTTCATTTAACTGGAATTAATATATTCTTAGAAATAATTAGCAACTGTAATTCATTAATAAACTGCTGCAATCTGATGATTGCTCCTTAGCCATGCCTAGGGCTTGAGCCCAATAGCTGTCAACAGGATTAAACACTTCAGGAAAATAAAAGCTACCCAAGCAATTAGGTGTGTAATGAATCAGAGGATTGTTTTTGTTGCATGGGGCATGCTACCTTCCGTAGTGGGCACACATGCTGAATACTGTAGCATATCATGTTAATTCCAGCCAAACAGGAGATGTTTCACTCTGGAGCGAAACTCTGAGAATCCAGAGTGAAACATTGAATTGGAACAGTTTTGGACATCTCTTGATGCCAAGGGTTAATGGTGTAGTGTCACTTACATATATGCAGGGGCTAAACTCCATGCAACCTCAAAGAGATTGCACTCCTGCAGACTGAAAACAGTGCCCTGGCCTGCCTCTTCCCCCAGACCATGCCCAGGCTTTGTCAGGGTGAATCCTAGTCTTGCTACCAGCGTATTGATGATTAAGAAGACTAAGTGGCTGATGGTGGTATCTTGACCTGATGGGAGCGCCTGCGATAGCTGGTGGTGCATTGTCTCAGTGCAGGAGGTGGCATCCCCCTCTAGATAATGGAAATGTATTTATGCTCTACAAAGCAGAGGAAATACCTTAGGTTTAGGACTTTATAATTTCTAAGGCAGGAAGTTGGTGAACACATAGTCAACCTAATACTGGGAAGCATTCCTAAATAACACAGAGTTTAATAATAACTAAATCTTTGTGGAGAGTAGGGAAATTGTGATTGATAAAGGAGGCTAGCACAGGGACAAAAAGATGATGAAATTGTATCTTAATAATTGGACTTTTATCTGTGGACAAGGAGGTGTAGGGATAGGACAAGGGGGAATGGCTTTAGACTGACAAAGGGGAGACTTAGATTAGACATTTGGAAAATGCTTCACCATCAGGGTGGTAAGATACTGGCACAGGGTGTCCAGAGAAGCTGTGGCTGTTCTATCCCTGGCAATGTGTCGTGGTTTGAGGCCCCCATGACACAATGTTCAAGGCCAGGTTGGATGGGGATTGGAGTGACCTCACCTAGTGGAAGGTGTCCCTGCCTGTGGCAGGGGTTGGAGCTGGATGAGCTTTGGGGTTCCTTCCAACCCAAACCATCCTCTGGTTCTAAGTTTATTACAGATTCCCTTTGTGCTAATAATTTACTGCACCAGCAAACCAACATTGGCTTCACTGTAAAATAAGACATGCACCTCCTAAATGCTGTGGGGTATATGGAGCATTGCCAGCTGCAGGGATACTAGCAAGACATCACAAACATGTTGTGGCCAAAGGAAACAGTGTAAAGTTGTTTGGTGTGTCACATAAAAAGGTGACCCTTTGTGCTTATACGAGGCCTTTTATCAGCTAACAACATCAAGCAATGCCAGGGATACTGTGCTAATCTGTTTCTTGCAGCCCATCAGCTGTGATACCCATACAGCAACATCTGTTACTGGGAAAGATGTAAAGGGACCTACCACAGAACTGAAGAAAATAAAATTGCATCATCCCTAGAAAGTAAAGTTATTTCAAATGAAAACCACTGATCTGCAGAAACAAGCATGTTGTAGACTTGATCCAAAGCAATTCTGTTTGTTCACAGTAAGCATATATCAGTAATTGCAGGACAGATAACCTTTTTACATTAGTGCTTGCATTGCTTATTTGTTACACAGTGAATTTTTAGGTAATTTCATGCTGGGAGTCCACTGAGAATAAAATGAAGAAAAGCTCATGGAAATGTCAAGTACAACTGTCAGATTTAACCATATGAATGGTCACTGAAAGAGCCAGTGACTTTGGCAAGGGTAAATACTCCTCTTTAAGGGCACTGTTGGATATGCAGAAACAAGCTTGACTGTGTTTGAAGGACCACTAATTCTCTCTCCTAGTTTTGAATAAAGAGTTCCCAGTGACACTAAAGCATTGTATGGCCATTAGGGTTCCTAATTACTTTGAGGTCCTTGCACCTTTCCTAAGCTATTACCTACTCAGCTATAGGGAAGGTTTCTGGAAAATTAAGCCTGTATCCATTTTTTCCCTATAGACATCAACATGGAGAGCTCACTTTTTACTTCAGTCCTTGGTCTTTCTAGAGGATTTGTGCCTCTCACAAATGTAGAAAAGTCCCTGAATGTGCATGGAGCAGAGGGACTTGACACCCAAGGTGCATGCACAGAGCTGCCCCTGGAAAGCAGAGGAACTGAAGGCATGATTTTCAGAGGGCACCTTGTTCCTGCCTTCTAATGATTCCACTCAGAGCAATAGCTACTTGGTATTTCTGAATTTGCATTGCTGCATTTGCTGAAGCATCCGAGCATTCTGCATATGCAGAAACCGCTGACTGCACATCTGCTGGCTCTTGCCAGTTATAATTTAGGTCTGTGCCAAATGGGCACACGTTCTGGATTAAATAACTTGAAATATGGTGGTGACACACACAGTAGCAATTTCACTCTGAGCCATGTTAACAGCTTTGCTCCCTGCCATGTTTTGTGGTGATTCCATCTTATGCAATGGAAGAAGATGGTGATATTAACAAGTGCCTGTGGGATTTCCTAGCATGAGAACTGCTCAGTTATGCCGCATCACCCCTGCTCCTTTGGAGTCTCTTGAAAGTTTGGCATTTAGTACTGTTGTTGCCAAGAACACAGGCTTTTAGCTATGTTGGGGCCTTCAAAGCCAAGGAGAGGTTGGAGGAAACCTAGCAGAAGGCACCATTTCTGATCCTTTGTATGGATGGGCATGTGCATATTACCTGCAGAGCTCATCCGCTTAACAATGCTGCTTTTATTATTGGTATAACTATTAAATTATTACTTTGCAGGGAATAAGAAAGAAGTCTTTATCTTGTGTCGAAACACAATTGTTGCAAAAATGGAGTTTGCCTTCTCCCACTGTGGTCTTGGTACTCTCTGTCTGACATTTATTGCATCCTCTTCTCACTTTCCTTTTTTTCTGCATGGTTTTCTCCCTGGTGCTCTTGAGACTTTCTGCATCAGAGCAGCACATCAAAAAAGAGCTGAGCCCTTGGGATGTAACAGCAGAGATGCGTTTACCTTCCCTGCCATTTAGCACAAGTTGCTCTGGCATTGAACTCCATGTGACTGGAAAGTAACAGCTCCAAACCTCAGACAGGTATCTATCAAAACTTTCCCTGATTCTTTGTCCTGGTGCTTTGTTCTGCAGGTCCTGTGTGACTGACATGTGTGAGTGCCCGGTTCATAAAAACTGCTACTGCGAGTCATTCCTGGCATATACCCGAGCCTGTCAGAGGGAAGGGCTCAAAGTCCACTGGGTACCGGAGCAGAACTGTGCATGTAAGTGTTTTGGGACTGCTTCTTTGTTAGCCAGTGCATAGGCTAATAGGCTACTGTCCTTTTACTGTTGGAGGAAGGTCAAAAATGACCCATCTAGAAAGGACCGGAATTGTACCAGCGGGGAATTTGCATACTGAGTTATAAGAGAAAGACCTTATGAGGAAAGATTTGTAACCATCAAATACTAGAAATGTTTATTTGCTGCAAAACTTTTCACCTCTAATCTCACCTGTCTTAATTTTACATATTTCCAGGAAGGAGTATATGCCTTTTTCTTTCAGGATATGTAAACAGTTGATTAAGGCCAGGTTGGACAGGGCTTGGAGCAACCTGGTCTGCTGGAAGATGTCCCTGCCCTTGGCTGGGGGTTGGAATTAGGTGATCTTTAAGCTCCTTTCCAACTCAAACCATTCTAGGATTCTGTGATTACAGAGGGTGTACTCCTTTGACCTCCTGTTAAACGCAGTTGTATTTCCAGAGACAACATGAGCATACAATTGCAGTAGGTTCAACAAGGGAAGGAGAGGGTATGTATTTAATGGGAATATTAAAATGCAAACCTGCATTATCTTTGATGCTTGGGCTAGATTCCCCATGTGATTAGGACTGCATTAATTGCAAGTAATTGTGCATAATTCTTTCTGTGAGAAGTGGTGGCCTGTGGTTGTGGTCACTTGAAGTAAAATGCAATATTGCAGATTAATATTTCCTCTGATGATGGTGTCACTAATTTAAATATTCTATAATGGCATTGGTTTGGCTGGAAGTGTATTCAGGTTTATGTAAAGCAACCGACAGTAGTCGGAGAAAAAGAAAAAAAACAACAAGAGAAGGATATTCACTGCTGGTCAAAAAGCTATTGTTCTGTGGTCCATTCTGGTGATCATTTGTGGCTCAGGATCTGCTCTCTCAACTTCAGTTTCCATTTCTGTTGAAGTCATGATAGGAGGGATGAGGGATCGGCAAAGCAAATTACATTTGATTGACTGCTCCCAAAAAGGTTCTTTTTTCTTTTTTTTTTTAAAAAGGAGCATTAAAATCTAAACAGGGTGTCACTAAGTGAAAGCCGTACTCAAGGATGTGGTCTCAGACATATAACGTATGTAATTTTAATCTATTGATCTGCCTGCATCCTGACTTTAGTTATTCATTTTTTTATCTAAAACACTTCAGACTGAGACCTCACTGTGGTTGATGCTGTAAAAGGAATAAAAACTCCAGTCCCTGCCTTAAGGAGTTTATACAAGTGCTGGCATATCACGACTTAACTAATTGAAGCTTCTTTCACATTTTTTTTCTGGCATTTTACCAATGACAAGAAAAGTTTCTGAGGCAAAAACAGTCCTTGAGAGAACATTATGAAGGAATTTAAATGCACATCTTTCATTAAAGCTAATGAAAGAACTGCTTAAATCCACCCAAGTTTTTAATCTCAGTGCAGGCTTCTAGAGGGAAAGGGGAAATCTTATTAAGGAGAAGATATAGATAAGCTGTATTGGTCAAGTACCCTCAAAACACTTAAGCATCCAATATCAGAAAAGTAGCACCATCTTCTACAGAAAATTGTGCAGTAAGCAGTGCAGTAAGCATTACATTAAAGTGCGTCCACTGCACTCCATAATTTACCAGCAGCCAGCATCAAGTGTTTAATCTTTGACTTATTTTTTTTTCTCTGCAAATCTTGTAGTTACAATTATTGTGTCCTAATTATGGATAAAAGTTCCTGGGTATGAAACAATATATCCATAATAAAATTTTAGCGCTCTGTGACTTTCATTTCCTGCTTGACATTTCATAGCTAGTGGGATACTTGGAAGAGCTGTGTTCTGATGAAAATGGAGTATGCTTATTAGTAAAGTCAGGTTTTAATTATTCTTTTGTGTGTTATAAAACCAGATCTTGTGTGGTTGCCAGTTCCTCTACCCTGACTGCTGTATGCTTAGCTCATTTTTACAACCTTCAGAAAGCTTGTGTTGTCTGGAAGGCCAGCCAAACAGGATGCTCAGGAGGCTGAATTACATGTCTTGTTCCCTGCCTGCTCTTCTTCTTCCCTCAGTGCAGCAGCATATCCTCCTCTCAGTGCTCCACAAAATACTCCTGCTAAAGGTTTGCTGTCTTTTGAGCTTGGCTTGGTATGGGGAATATCAGCTGTCATTTAATTGGAGGGGTGAAGAGAAGAAGCTAATGAGTAAGGAATATGCTTAGGGTAGGAAAAGGTTGATAAGATTCGCATGGGAACTGTGAAGGTTTGGAAAGGAATATGGGTTTCTATGGGAAATAGTAGGGAGTGAGACATGTCAGGGTGGGCACATGAAGAAATATGATGACTGATGGAGAAGAAAAACAGGAGATCCAGCATGAGGGATGGAAGAAATAAAACAAAGTGATACAAGGTGTAAAATAAAGGATATAAATGGAAGAGGTTCGAAGAGGAAAAGAGATAGAAAAAAGAGGGGATTAGCCCATGAAAGGCCAAGCAAGCAGTTTATGAAGTGCAATTAAGTAATCTGAAGTGGTGAAAGGCTTTGGGCCATAGTAATTTAACATTGAATTTCTGAGGGCACTGAGAGAAAGAAGACTCAAGGATGGCAGATGGCAATAACTCCCTGTCATGGGCATGACTATACAGGCAAGAATAAAAAGCAGATACAGACTATAATAAACTGCAAAATGCACATGGTAGCACTGATGTGATGACATGCTCTAATAGTCTCATAAAAACGGAACTGTTTTCTCTTTTTCCTATGTGATTGGCTGGACTAGAGGAGGATGAGTGTATATATGATTTTGACTCTTCTCTCCTTGGTCCCCTCTTCTCTGCTGCGGAATTTTCTGGCCAAAGTTGTTCTTTTTCCCTGCTATATGTTGCTTTCTTTTAATTTCTTTATTGCAGGTGAGTATGTAGCATAAGGCTATTCTGACATTTCAGTGGAAACTCATTAAAAACTGAAAGTTGAAAAGATTTACACAAGTGTATCATTAAAAGGTCAGTGCCCAGATATGTTGCCTTCTGCTGTGTTAGAAGGGGAGATGTTGTTAATTGCAAGCTGCAGGAGTAATATTTGGTTTGAAAGTCCTACAAAATGCCTCGAAAGCCCATATTATTCAACACCAACAGAAAGCACGTTGATTCCTTGATACACAAATTAGCTTAGGAATTTCTATGGAATCAGATTTACAAGATATCATCCACCAAGGGAATCCTTCAGCAATTCCATGTTAGGTGTTTTGGCTTTTGTGTTGGGGAACAAGAATTCCTCCTAAATAATTACAGCCATGTCTACAAAGACAGGCGCAGACAGATACAAGCCTTCTCTGTGAAACTGCCAAACTGGCTGGAATAAACCAGCTCTGGTCTGAAAACTGTATAGCCTTATTAGGCAGGGTTTATTAGCTCAGGCACAGTACTGTATTTATGTGTCTATATGGCTTCTGGACTGGATCCTGCCAGCTCAGAAAGTGGTCTAAGGAAGCTCACATCTGTCATGCCAAACACATGTTCTAGAAGAGTGGAAAAATCCTGTTGGGACTGGTAACATTGCAAAATGCAGTATTATTAGTAACTTTTGTGCTTTGGGGTTGGGGTTTTGAATTATTATTTTTTTGCTAGTGCACTAAGGAAGTTATTACTAACAGCTCGGTTCTTTAAGAGAGGAATTTGCCTTAAAAGACGGATGCAATGGCATCACTTCTGTTTTCCATGTTTACATGGTACTGATTCATTTCAGCAGGCCCCAGGAAGCCTACTGCAGAATGTGTTTATTTTTATTTTTTAAAGTGTTGATGAAATGGAATGTTCTGGATCAATCACACCACATGTTAACAGCTGAAGCACTCAACAATAAAAGGCATCCAGGAAACAGCAGCCATTGTACTTTTCTGATTTTCCCCTTGACAGCGAGTTAATAATGCCACTTTAGACTGCCTACATCAGAAAATAAAGTCACGTTATCTTCTGCGTGGCATCATCTGAAGGAGAAGGAGGTGTTTTGACATACTACATCCATGTGTGGAAGAGCAAAGCTGGGGAGTACTTAGGCATGCCACGGCTGCTGAGGGCAAGCTGTAATATGTTCTCATTTGCTCTGGGCAGAGATGAGGAAGTGGAAAGGAGACCTTGGCCAACTTCCCCGAAACCCACCAGCTGAGGCGCTAAACAGGGCTCAGGTGGAACAAATGAGCTGGCTATTACTGCAGTGAAGTTTTGTGGGATGTAACTTGTACAGCCTAAAAACAGAAGCTCACAGACCTTTCTATGTGGAAACTGTGTGTACTGAAGCTTGATGTTTCTGTTTGTGATTGGTCCATTAGAGATCCTTTGAAGGGAAACTCATTTTCAGAGAGGAGGAACAAAATTTCTAGTGAACAGTCCTCTTAAAGATTTCATATTGTGTGTGGAAAATCACTACCCATCTTTGAACATCTTGGTCTACTTTTCTAGACAGTTAATACATTGTTTACAAAAGCATTTTACTTTCCTATCTTACAGCTATTCAGTCACTATTCTTAACACACTATGTAAGTACAGAGTTTGTTGTGAATCTAATATTTTACTGTATGCTTATTGCTTGCAGGTGTCTCTCACTTTCTGAATTTTCTGTTTCATTTAAATTTCATTTTAGTTATTCCTGTTGTTTGTGCCTTCTTCAGTGTGCATGAAAGTTATCAGGCACAGCAAGAGAGAAAGGGAAAGCTGGAAAAAAGCGCCCTCATCTATTCCTGCAAGCTGAATAAACTTGCCTTGAGCATTGCTGAAACATATTTTTTTTCTAATGTGCTCTAAAGGGATGTGCAGTAAAAGGTGTCTCACAGAGTTTTTATGTAGCTTGCTCTGGTACTTTCTCGTGATGAAAGCTAGAGAGCTTTTTTGTCCCTAATACCTACCTAAAATGTAGTATCTAGCTAATATTTGGCTGTTGATTCTCTGTAACTCCAGGATATTTTTCTGCTGTAATCTCCATTTGTTTGTTTATTTAATACCTGTGTCCCAAGAACTTTTTGTGAATTCCTGACAGAATTCCTTCTTCAGGGCTACTTTTCACATATACCTAAGGATCATAAAAATCAAAAGAAGTCGAACTCGCAAAAGTTGATGCTGTTTTGAAGACCACCTTGTCACTGGGGAGGAGGAGCCCTTTAAATTTATGATGCTTTAGCACTATGACTTCCAGCCTCTGTTATACACTCTTACACGTATTTAAGCAATTTATTTCTGCCTATTTTCTCTTTACAAATAACAATAGCACTGTAATGGCACTCTAAAGCAAATCCTCACCACAAAATAGCATACTTCTGTCCATAACAGAATTGTTCTTTAAAAAATCTGGACTTTCTATCTCTCCAAAAATGGAGGAAACTTTCTTAATGCACCCACCTCTCTGTAAATAGGAAGTGATGATTCTGGATGCTTGAGAATCCCTTACCATCTATAAACTATTAGTACTTGGTTTTACCATCACCACAGCCGTTAGAAAGAATAACAGACTTCTATTCATTATCAAAGCATGTATTATTCTCCATACTAAAAAAGAATATAAAATGTTAAGAGTTTAAATATTGATCTTGAGGGGATATAGAGCTTTTAGCTGAGCCCTCAGTGGTCTCTTATGTTGGAAATGCATTGAGCTGTCAACTACATAAATCAATGAATAGATACTGGAATCATTAAGTACAAGAATTCTTATTCTTGGTGATCTCTTGATAAGATAACATAAAGCATGGAAATAATTGATTTTTATTGTTTTGTTGTGGTTTTAGAATGGTGCTGCAGAATTAACAGTATTATTTGAATTTGCTGCAATATGCAATATTGAAAGTGTAAACTTAGGGCTAGAAATTCTGACGTGATGAATGGCTCTTTTCTTTCTGTAGGAGTGGGACAGATAAGAGCTGTCTGTCCTTGCAAATGTTTCAGGAATCTTTGATAAATTATAATAACAAATAAATGAATGATGTCAAGCCTTAAATATAAAGCATAGATCTGCTTATAGATACAAACCTTACCAAAGCTTTATATACCATCAGCTGTGTTAAAATACTCAAAATAAGTTAAGACTGCTAGGAACTTGATACCTTTTGATTAGGAAATTTGCTACCATTGTATCTGTGATGTAAAGTAGTGCTGAATTTAATGTAGTACAATCTCATGAGTAATTTTTTCCCTCTAGATGATGGCTATACCAAAATGTGGGGTTTGCTATTTGCAGTAGAAATTAAGCAGATAGCTAACTTTCCTTGTGGCCTTTGTGTAATATGTGTATTTTGTTCCTTTTAACTGTCTTACAGCAACTCAGTGTAAACACGGTGCAGTTTATGATACCTGTGGTCCAGGATGTGTCAAAACATGTGACAACTGGAACGAGATTGGCCCATGCAACAAGCCCTGCGTTGCAGGATGCCACTGTCCAGCAAATTTAGTTCTTCACAAAGGAAGATGCATCAAGCCAGTCCTGTGCCCACAGCGATGACATTAGTTCTCTTCCCATGGACATTAATGCCGGTGGTCACTGACCCCTTTGATGCTCACAGCCAGTAAAGGACTCCAGCTGTTTGTGTGCAGATACTGCAAAATACACATCTACTCACAGAGTGTAAATATGCTCCTGTGTGTATTTATGTGTGTTTATGTATACACACATGTATACTGTGTGTATGTACATACACATATCTATACACAAGTGCCCTAAAACGTAAGTACAGCCCATATATTTATATATATATATGTCCACACACACAAATATACATCATTTCTATAGATCATAGAAGGATGAATTATTATATGTATATTTTTTGCTATAAAGTTTATGTATTATTATTTCTAGGACCGTGATCTGTAAGTCATTGTATAAATAAACCAGGTGTTTTTAATATAATATACTGGCATGAAAAGATTGGATGTCTTTGCCATTGCATAAATTTGTCGTTTCCAAGGAAACTTTTCTAGGGCTGTAGCACTGCCAGACTGGATTAGTTTCAACACAGAACCTGGATTTACAGTTGTACAGGAAACACATTTCTCTGGAGATGGAGGATTTATCTAGGAATATTTCATGCGTACCTTAGAGCTGCACAGCGATTGGTGACAGTGCTTAATCAGGCAGAGAAAGCTGGGGATTGGCTTTTATGCTTTACTGAAATTACTGTGCAAAATGATTTCCAAAGCTAGTTGGCCAGCTGCCAGGAGAGAGATATTTCTTTCTGGAACAGCACCAAAGAGTCAGGGGCCAGACTTTCAAAAGTGTTCGGCACCCAGCAGCTCGCTTTGAAAACCTGACCACTTCCCATTTCATATCCTAATGCCCCGTCTCTGCTGTTGTGTTTGGCAGTAGCTGTGAATACACAATAAGGAGCTTGAAGAAAATAGTCATGTACATATTAGACCCTTTTACATGTTTGAAACTGCTAGGTTTGTTTCATATTTCACCCAAATATTATGCAGAAAGCAAATCCCATTGTGTATTGGAGTGTTTGATTTCAATGTGCCTTAAAACATGAAATAATGCCGAGTTTAGTAACTCATTTAATTTATCAGGATGGTTTAGAAGAAAAGACAAATTCACCCCAGCAAAAAAAAAAAACCTGCAAAGAATGTCAAATGCAAATTGGAAAACTGCAATTTATTTCCTTACTGGTCTTTTGCTTGAGGTTTACGAACATGTGGGCTCTGTGAAGTTTGCATGACTTTTGAAGTCTCCCAGGGGAGAAGCAATAATATGGAATTTCATTAGAAACTGTTAAAAAAGCCATACAACTTTCTCAAGCCTGGAGGAGAGGGGGGAGGGTGTTGGGCTATTTTTCTTTCACTGCAAAACCTCTTGTAGAGCCTGATGGAATGGTCTCTGGAGATGACAGAAACCTTTGGGCATCTGATTTAGGTTTATAATGAAGTAATATCCTCCCACATAGCTACTTCTATTATACCTTGTGTTGAAATTGCACATTGTAATGCTTTGAACAGTTTTCTCCTTCAATTCTTCACTCTCCAGGAAGCTTTGCGGGGTCTGAGTTTACAGTGAGTGAGTGGGTGCAACACACTTGCATTGTACAATCTGCCTGCAGTCCCATCCTGGAGGAGGATGCTAAGCGAGACCGGTTAGCTTAGGTACCATGCTAACCAAAATGCTGCACCACCACAGTGTTAAAGACAGCTGGGCAAATAATGCCAGGACTGTTCTGTGGATCTTTATCCACATCTTAAATAAACTCATCTTGATCTTTTTCTGTCCCTTTGCATTCATTTTCTCAGAACAGTCAAATAATTTGGTTTTCCTGGCAAGGAGGGTTTTGAAGCCACACACACAAGTGCACTGGACAGCAGAATTGCAAATGTGCAGATCCTATCAGAGCAGGGAACTTATGAGAGTTTTATGTGTCCTATGTGATAATTGAATGGCAAAGCTGAAGTTTAGGACAATTACAGTTGGTCCAAGGAGTTAAAATATAAAATGACACTCATTAAAACAATTCAAAGCATCAGTTAGACAGAACATTTCAGCTTGTTAGTGTCTGATGCTGAGATAGGGGGCTAAGCCATTACAAAGGTTATTTGCCTACCTCTCTTTTAGGATAGATTTTCATTGCTGATAGGTTTTTGTTACTTACTGCTCGGTGTTTCCAAAATAAAAATACAGGCAAAGTGAATTACACACAGCAATGGTGTGAACTATCCTTCCCTTTTCTTCTCCTGACTGATAAAGGTGAGTGAAAGGTGAAGGGAGAGCCCTCCAGCTCTCTCAATCCACTGATCGCATTCAAGCAATGCTTATGCTTAACTAATGCTGGGTGAAGAGGGGACGAATTCTATTTTGAAATCTTGTAAGAGTTCACTTTGAAGCCTGACCTAGAGTTCATCTCAAAATGAGAACTCATTCCTCGGTTTAGCTTTTTCACATCTGCCTAATTAAGGGTAGCCCCCTGTTTTTCGCTATAGTGATGTAGGCTGAGGAACGCGGTTCATTTCTAAGCTGTCTGATTGCACCCTTATGGTGCTGTAGAGCTTTTTCCTCCAAACTCTGCAGATTTCAAGGCAATGATAAGGGTTCGCGTGTACAGCCCAAGCAGTTCTGATTTTCGAGAAATTGCCCCCAAGTTTCAGTTTGGCGCACGTTTTATATCTGTATCTGTACTTACTGTGTGCCCAGCTGAGCTATTCAGACCAGATCAGTCCCATCTGGGGCTGCCTCACTCCACTATCCTGTTTGCTTCTCTTCTTCCAGGCTATTTGAAAGTTGAAAGTCTAGTCCAGTAACATCAATAATAGCATTACCACCGGCCTCATAGAGTTTGGGTTGCAGCCCATCTTCCTCGTTAGTGCAGCACTCTTTCTAATTCTGCTGTCTTGGCTCATGAAATACTGCCCTTAGGATGCTAGAGCTCATGAAATATTACCCCTGGGATGTTAGACCTGGAAACTTCCTGCATACCACCAGGGATTTATTTTTTAACAAAATTCACTGATAATCCAATTTTTTTTATGCTAAGTGTGTTTAGTATGCAATAATGTGTTTTTAATAATAGCAGAAATCTGAAAATCCATATGGCATAGGGTTAAACCACAACATATATTCACTGTGCAAAACTGATGGTTGTGTGAGTTTTGGTCTTGATTATGCTTATGTCAATCTGTGCATATAACTTTGTGCCAATTTGTAAAGTGAAATATATTTGAAGGAGCAAAGGTTCCAACCAAAGAATGATCCTAAAGGAAAGTCTGAGAAACAGCACTGTAATTCAATGGATGGAATCAAGGAAAGACTTGGATCAATAGCTTCGCCATTAACCTGCTATGTGTTCCCTGGCAAGTAATTTAATATTCTGTATTTCGCTGAGGAAATGAGGCTCTGGGTTTATGCATAATTTTTATGTTTATGGACAGAAAATGTTCTGGAGTGCCATATGCCACCAGGGAACGTCAGCTGATATTCTACCAATCTACTCAGGTCTGCTTTGCGTCAGATTTTCCCATATCTCCCATATCATCATCGCTTCAAAGTCAGCTTTTAGCTGGCATATGTGGAGGTCATATACATTTACTTCCTCTTCATTTACTTTCAATTATGTCTATTTTTGTCATATAGATTGAATTTTTAAAATCATGGAGACAAGCCATAGCCAAGCAGAGCAATTTGAGTCATAGCTCAAGACTCCGTAGGTACTCCCACATCTTCCAAGAACACCTTTCTTCTGCAGCGTAAGGTATGCACTTAGAGCAAAAAGTTAAGGTATTTTTAATATCCTTGCATTACATAAGTAGGTTCCAGTAGATAATCTAAAAGAAGTAGCTTCTTCTCATGAAGGATTTTTCTGCTTTTTTTTTTGTAACACAAGATTCAAATGCAGTTTGACACTGCCTGGCTTCCCACTGTCAGAACCTGACATTGGCAATAGCTGGACTGATCTTGAGTGACTGTACAAGGGTATTTTGTTTTTGCTTTCATCAAAAGTAGACAAGGTTAAGAGCTAATGGATATGAGAATAGCAGCCCATGTATGTGCAATTGGACAGGCTGGCAACAGAGGCAGTCAACAGCATTTAGCATTGAAGTGGTGAGATGTTTCAGGTATTTCAGGAACAAACCTGAGTAAGGGGGCATTATGCCAACATCTCAGTATTTGACAGACAGGAACTTTGCATAATGCTGATCAAAGGCTTATTGTGCTGTCCAGTTTTACCATTTCAGAAAGCTCTGTGGCAAGAGAGGTGTTTCTGCTTCCTTACAGGATCATTTTTAGTCTATGACTGCAAACCTTTCAGGACAAAGGCTTAACTATGCTGCCATTATAGAATTCCTTCTCTCTGTGTAAAGATCCTTGCACACATTAGTATTTCTAGTACAAGCGTCACCATGACACCTGAGCACTAAAGTCTGTAACAACAAAGTAAGGTTCTCCTATGAATATTAGGTGGCTTTTGATGCCTCAGATGACGTGGCACTGTGTTTGAATGAAAATCCTACAATCATGTGAGGAAATAAAGAGGTAGGACGGCAGAATAAAGCTAAGAGGCAAATGAGAAAGGGGAAAGTAGTAATAGGATTTTTTTTCTATGTGGATATTTTCCCTCTAAATGGTAAGAACTAAATTGAAAAGGTTCTCCAACCAAAGGTAAAGTGCATCCATACTCCCTCAGCAAAAGGTCCTACCTAAAACCCCCAAACTAACAACAGTGGAATCATATCTTGAGATCTGAATAGAACAGATGTATATCAGTAGGTACAGAAATCTATAATTAAAATAAACATATGATCTTCTATTACTACTTTTCTCACCCTTAAATCACAGTAGAAAAAGTCACTGAAGTTAAAGAAAGGGACCTTTCCTGGGCTGAGATGAGGCAAACACTTGCAGAAGTCTGCTTTTGTGCTTCACAACAAACCTGTTTTGATTTCCTCCAGGACATGTTTTAGTGAAAACACAACATTTCCCAGTGTACAACTGTCAGAACAAAGACTACAAATGCATTTTTATAACTAGCCTTGTTCCTGACTTTGAGGTAAAATTGCAGCTCTCAGCTACTACTAAGAGGCATAAGTTTTCTTTTTGAGAACACTTTTCACCAAGCAGAATCATGGCTCAGCACCAAGCAGCATCTTCAAAACTCTAAGCAGTACTATATATGACATGTAGCATTTGTTATTTGCATGACTTTACCCTTTTCATTGTGTGTTATGAGCTAATGCTAGCCCCACAATGCAAGAGGAAGTTGGCTCTAATGGAGTGCCTATTTGTGGTGGGAAAGGGGTGGCTTTGTGTAATTACCATCATCATTGATAGCACTTCCTATTTCCCTAAGTGATGCTTATACTTGAGCATCAATACAATTTGGTTTTGCACATTAAGTGAAACGATGGGAATGTAAGAATTTCCTGTCCAGACCAACCCACATTTTCTTCTTACCCAGAGGTGAAGAAATGCTTCAAAGCAGTTTTCAGAGTGGGATGTAAGCCTCATAATGGACAGCTATGCAGCAGCCTGTTCATGGTGGTAATTTAACCTTATACTTTGGCAGTAAGTGGTTGGTACTTTAATGACCCAATCGTTCAAAGCACTTAACTGTGCTTAAACTTTGAATAACCTCGTTTGCTTCAGTGGGGCAACATACATGCTGACTTCTAAACACATGTTTAAATGGTTTGCTGGGTCAGGGCCAGAGAGTTCAGCATCTGGCAGGATCAAATATTAAACCTCAGGATATTTTGAATTTCTTCGTGATTTCTGTACAAAGATCTGCTTTATGATCATGCAGCTATCTACTGCTAGAACATCAGAGAAGTCAAGGCTTTTTGAAGCCTTGTGTTTTGTGACTTTAGAAGATTGGTGTAATGTTTTCTGTTGATTTTCAATGTCAGCATAACTATTTCTTACATTACATTGCAATTTCCTCCCCTGTTTTGTTTCTGATTATTCTTAAAGGGAGATACTGGACTTGATTTTTTTTCTTTTGCACTGGTTAAAGTAGGGAACTATTTCAGTGAGAAAATTTATATATAAAGAGAACTATTACTGGCTATACTAGTTTTAAACTGGTTTGAGTTCATGCTAGCACCATCCTGGCTTTATAGTTGTGGCAGTCATCCACAATCCTTGTGTGACTTCTCTCAGTTATTAGGCTTCTAATTGCTTCTAACTATACTTCATTGTAAAAATCTGATAACACCGTGTTAGAATAAAAGCATCTGCAGCCAAATCAGTATAAATAATTTGCTATGAGAGATCCCAGTTAAAAAAGGGGGGTAGCGGATTAATTTGTTCCTCTTAACTTACTTTCACAATAACTTTTATAATTCTTGATAAGAAGAAAAGAAGGTGAATATAGAAACTGATAATTTAGAAGTTAGAAATGTTTTGTAATATTTAGTGCAAGTATTCAACTTACTCGATTTCATGAGTACCACTGTCTGACTTTCAAAACCTATAGCAAAAAAAAGGATTTGGTTCTGCAGAATATGGATCAAAATCCAGAAGTAGGTATGTCCTGATGCAGTTGTGCAGTTCCAATTTCACTCAGTCTAAAAGGGAGTGAAGTAAATGAATAGAGTTTGGAGGAAATTGTTTCTCCCATCTCAGGCACCTGCATATTTGTTTGCTAGTTTGGGTTTGTAAATATGAAGGTGTTTGAGCCCCACTGTGTCTGCTACACAGCCGTTACTGTCTTCACACTGGTGTACATCAAGAATTACTCTAAAGGAGATCACAGAATAATTCTTTTCACTTGTTATAGTTAACTGTTACTGTGTAAATGATAAAGGGGAAGAAAAGCTGCAGGGAACGCAGTGTATATCATGTACATTAATGTTTGAAGCCATTAATGTATGGATGGGTTACTTGAAATATTTCAGATGCATTTTCTGGGGAAAGCTCTACAGTGTCGAGAGCATCATTGCAGCATGTTTACATTTTAATGCTTTGAATTGCTTTGGTTACTCCAGCTAAATTTTTAACAGATTTCATACGAGGTACATTCATGTAAATAGGAAATCTATTTAATATTTTACTACATTTCTGTCTTCAGTATGTCTCCGTTTAAACCTTTGTTGAATTTAAAATGGCTGCATAGTTCAATGTATCTTGCAGAACTGCAAAGCTGGGCAGTAACTTTGCCCCAGCTTGTCTTTGAATGTCTGTACAGTTTTTGCAACAATATTGTGTTAATACAATTTTGTGGAAGCAGGATTGTGATGAGTATGTTTGTAAAGACATTATTTATTCCCTTATAAACTTAATATTTATTATCTTTATGCAGATAAATACTGACGCCTGATTATTTCATAGCTAGCAATGAAAACTGTTGTTCTGCTTTGCGATGTGTGACTCAGAAAAGCAATGTCTCACACACAGTGATACTGTGTTCTAAGAACTGATGTTAAATACTGTTATTTCTTGAGAGGGAAGGCAGGAGCAATGCAAACGCTTTTTCCATTACTTTCACCTGTGATCTGTGAGATGGGACTTTTTAACTCTGTGCAGATGTTAACTCAATCATGTGGTATCACTTGACCAAGTAATTTCACTGCTATTTACCTTAGTTTTCCCACTGGTCAAACAGAAATTATAATCCATTACAGAAATCACAGAAACTTTGGAAACAAGGAGATTTGTTATAAATCCACTGATCTGTGTTTTGGCAAATCTTCTGTCCATTGGGCTCCAGATCAGGAATTACAATTGCCAAGTCTTTTTACTCTGTTTGTGAAGAGGAACCTGCCCTACTTCTGAAAGGGTAAGTAGATCATGAACCCAAAAGGCCAGGGCTGATACCTGCATTGAGCAAGAAGATGACTCCCTTTGGTGGATCTCTTCCCTCCTAGGCTGAGGTAAGGAGAGTGCAGAAGGTAAGAGATTTGGGACTCTTCCTGGGTTCAGCAGTAGCAGTCATTTTTCTCCTTCTTAGTAGCTGGTGCAGTGTTGTGTTTTTGACTTTCAGCCTGATAACACCGATGTTTTTAGTTGCTGCTCTGTTTTCTCTGACCAAGGACTTTCTGAGTCTCATGCTCTGAAAGGGAGGAGGGGAAGCAGGGAGGAAGCAGAAACAGGACACCTGACCCAAACTGACCAAAGAGGTATTCCATACCA
>JASSUY010030942.1:41697-62463 GCA_032466535.1 Forpus xanthops | reverse complement strand
CGAGCGCGGCTCCTGTGGCGGGACGCGGCCGTCGGCCTCGGGGATGCTCCGCGCCGCGGCGGGGAGGGGAGGGCATCACATGGCGCCGGCGGGGACAGCCCACCTCTCCCTCCCTCCCTCCCTCCCTCCATGCCCCTTTCCCTCCCGCCATCCCTCCGTCCCTTTCTCCGTCCTCCCCTTCTTCCCTCCCCTTCCCCCCCCCCCCCCTTTTTTTCTCCATCCACCCCTCCTACCTCCCTCTCGCTTCTCTTTATCCCTCCTTTCTCCATTCCTCCCTCCCCTTCCACCCTTTTCACCTTATTCCACCACTTTCCCTCTATTCTGTGCTCTTTTCCTCTAGTCCCTTCCCTTCCTTCATCCATCCCCAGTCCCCCAGCTGTAGCTGGTGGCTCCATTTCACCACGGGGCAGGTGTAGGAGCTAGCACTGCCCTTCTGCACATCCTCCCTTCCAAGCACCCCTACAGCCCCTCTGCTCCCCCTGACCTGGAAAACCATGATCTGCTCTGGGGTAGCAGCCCTGAGTGGGTGATGCACCCTGACACGACATACCTGGGAGAAGGGGAAGGGAAAACTGGCTCTGGCCTCCGAGTTAAACACATCCACAGCTAAGGACAGAGCAGACAAAAGGAGGGCTGAGGGCAGCAAGCCAGTGTGCTGGAGAAAGCCAGCTTGGCAGGGCTGGGACCAGGGCAGGGAGAAAGCCAGGGCTAAAGGAGAGGGACACAGGGGCAGATGCTGCGGGTTCTGGAATCCACGTTCAGAACAAGTGATTCAGCCAAAACACACAGAATATCAGCAGCAGAGCCAAGAATAGGGAGACAGCTCTATCAGGGCTTCCAGCAATGGAACACTTCATTGGATACAGCGGGAAGGACAAGGAAAGGGTCACACACCATGCGGGTAACTCCTGGGACGTGAGCTGCCAGTCCCAGCAGCAGAGCCAAGGGCAGCTCACAGCACCATTGCAGTACCAGCAGCTCAGATTTGTGCAGTGATTTCTGCAGTGAGAGCTTATTCTGTGCAAGGGCTTTACATGTGCCATGGTGGCTCCTGCAGTGGGGACCTGGGCAGTAGCAGCAGTGAGGCAGCTCCAAGGGAAAGCACCTCTGACATCTCCCAGCAGGAAAGCAATGAAACAATACATTAATCACAAGTCTGATAAATTCAGTTTCTAATAAGCACTTGGGGCACAATTTCCCAGTGCTATGGCTAAAACGTGCTGCATCTCTGCTGGAGGCATCCTCAGCAGAAAATGACTACGCTAGATGGAATAATTCAAAGTAAAGTGAGATATGAGATGCAGAGGAGGTGTTGGTTGGGTGACTTGTTTGAAGTCAGAGGAGCCATGTGCTCTGGCTTGTTGAGCTCTGTCTTGATTGATAGAGATAATAGAAAATGATGCAGATGTGCAAGATTTGATTTCTCTAACGAGAAACACAGTGGAGCCCCCAGTGAGATGCAGGCTGGTGGAAACCTGCCTCTCAGTAGAGCCCCAGCTGGCAGCCAGGGCATAGTGGTTATCTGATTTGAGGGTCTGCCCCTCCACATATGTCCTTTTGCCCCAGATTAGAGCAATACTGAAGTTACAGTGAATTCAGCGTGTTTTCCTGGGCTCATCTCTCAGCCCCCTAAGGAAGAATAGGCTGGCCTTGCAAAGACACATCTTTCAGCATATCCTTCCTTGCAGCTGGAGCTCCCAAAACAATCCCTGGGGGTATTTAGTACCTCTCATTCACATTTGAGGAAGAACAGAAGGCAGCAAATCCATCAGGGGATGGACAGTAAGGAGAGAGCAGGGATTTGGTCAGCAGAATGGATTCTGCCCTGGAAAATGGAGGGCAAAGAGGTGATGCTCTCTGGTACACCAGCCCCACGCAGCCCCAGGGAGGAGGCAGCTTCCCTGGGATGGAGCTAATCAGCAGGGAATTACCAATAAAGTCAACCTACAAGAGGTAGTCTAGACCTGGATGTTCATCATGTTCTGTCAGGGTACATTATTTAATACAGTAATTGGCTGCTCCATCACTTTTCTTTGTTCTATATTGGTAAAAAAACCCAGCAAAGCAAAGCAGACCTTCATTTCCTCCAGCCAGGCAATCTGCTGTATCAGCTGCTTGGGCCCTGTGCAGGGTTATTTGAATACAGCATGGATAAAGGCTGCAGCTCATACAGCCAGTGACATAATTAACCATTACAGTGTGAGAGGCCCCCAGCAGCCATGCATATAATCAATTAGAAATACACATTTTGGGCTTCAGTCTCCCCCCCTTTTGCTTCTGTGCAAATGTGCTTGGGCTAGAACACTCAGATGGATTTTCCATTGCTGTTTGTCTCACACAGCAACTTCTGCCATGGCAAAGCACGTGTATGATGCCAGCACTAACACCAGGAGTTTCCCACCGGCATGGCAGGGCTGGGCTGCAGAAGGGTATCAGTGATGCCTCCCAAAACTGCACTAACACAGCTGAATTTTCCTACCTCATTAGCAGCTATCCATAATTCCTTCCCGACAACACCTACCTCCTACTAACAGCAAAGGACGGTGATGATAAAATGGAAGCCCCTTGCACTGGCCAGGAGCTCGATGTGGCTGTTCCAGGCAGGACAATTAACACTTAGCATCTTCTCAGCATCCTCCAAAACCTGGGGAAGGACATTGCCAAACCCTGCAACAGCTTTTTGATTGGTGTGATGCCATTTTGTGTTGCATCTCCAAAACAGCATCACCCCAACCACCCCACTTTTCACTACTTCCTGCCTTGCTCTCTCCTCCCCAAGAGGGAGGCTCCCTCACCACAGCTGCATGTGGGGCCAGTGAAGCTGGGTGGGACCTTGCACCTCACAGGGTGTTATACACGTGCCAGTCATGGCAGGGCTGAGCTTGATCCACATAATGCTCCACCACCCCTTGTGCTGGTGGAGCTGCCTGTAATACCATGTCCAAAACTAGCATGGATGCATGAAGTTCTGGAGATGCCTGATCAGGCAGCTTTATGATGCACCCAAGGTCAAATCTTATTAGTGAGGAGGGATTTGAGCTTCGTTAATGGCCCAGACCAGATGCAATCCTTTACAGCAGTTCTCCCTGGGTGTCTGCAGTGCTGCAGGGTGTTGATAGCCCATCTCCTTTCAGCCACAAGTGTTTAATTCCTGCAGGTGGCATCTGCAGGAAACCTTTTCCCCGGCCCTTTCCCTTCCAACAGAAGGCTTTCAGGACAATACACAATAGAAGGCCTGGTGCTGTCATGCTGGGCTGGAAACTGACAAACCCCCTCAGGTTTGCCTCCCATCCCAGTCCCTCCAATTACTGAGTTATTTAGGTACCAATTCTGCCCAGCAAACTGGGATGGGGAGCCCACAGGCAGCCACCCCTCAAACTCACGTGTGGCTCTGCTCTGGCATCAGACAGCAGCTATCAACCAACTTTAACTGTGCACCAGGCTGTAAGGAAGCATTTTGGACACAGGAAGGGCAAATCTGCACCAGGCAGAGACTGCAGTGTTTGCCCAAGGAAAGAGGAGAGCAGGTAGATGCAGGGATTTGGCGAAGTGATGCTGAAGCTGCTGTGGCTTGTGTGGGAGGTGACGTCTGCTCCATGCCAGCTGCCTTGGTGCTCGCTATTTTTGTCATTTCGTGGGCAGCACGGCTGGAGGGAGGCTTGGGCAGATACTGGAGCACTGCAGAGGTGCACAGCAGCCTTGGTGTGATGCTTGGGGGAACCCACTGCCACCCTGCTGCCATCCCTGTGCAGGCTCCCAGGGTTGGGAACCACTTGTTACAGAGACTTCCGAGGTGCTCTCTTTCCATGAGAGGGTATTGTAGGACACAGATCACACTGAACAGCAAAACTGGCACCAGCAGCCTGGGTTTGGGATCCACAGCAGCAGCACCCATGGCTGCTGTGCAGGTGGGATGCAGCGTTAGGATGGGCAGCTCTAACCAGGCCTGGTTACAAGGCAGGAGTCAGCACACCCTCATCCAATGCCTGCCTCTTATCTCAGCAGCAACGTCATTATTTTCTTAGCTTTCAAACACTGAAAGCAGGAAAAGAGGGAAAACTCTTGGCACTAAAGAACACCAGGGATCGGTTTTCATATCCCGCTGGCACCATGACTAAATGGAAGGAATTAACCACTGTGGGCTGCTGGAGCTGAAGCTCCGTTTGCTGTTTCTCCTGCATTTCCCTACTCCTGGAGCTGCTGCTTGGGAGGAAGCACAAGGAGAGGTGCAACTTCATTTTTGTCTCTGCACCCACATGCTGTGTGAAAGCCTAAAGAGTGGCGCAGATCCTTTCCCAGCTCATATCCCTGAGAGGCACTGCCTCAGGGGTAACGTGTGAGCCAAGCTATATACCTGATCCAAAAGGTAATACCTTCTGTAACCTGTGGGTCTCAATGGAGCTAATCAAAGCTTAGGATGTGCCAGCTCAGGAGTTAATGGAGCTAATCAAAGCCTAGGAGTTCCACCTTGGCAGCTTGGCCAATAGCATCCTTCAGCTCCTGTGGTGGCCCGGGACACCAGGCAGCTTTGAAAGGCCATGAAGTGCCCATATCCCACCACTTCATCCTGCAAGAGGGCAGTGGCCTTCAATGAGACAAGGTAAAAGAGATGTTGGCAGGAAGTTTGCTCTCACTGCTGGTGTTTTGTTAACGCTCTGTTGAAGGAGAGGATGTACCAGCAATACAACCCCTACAGCGAGAAGTCTCTGGGGCTGGGACTCCTCTGGGTTCCCCATCAGCTGGAAAACAGGCTGCTTACAGGATAAGGGATGGCTCTGGCCACAGCAATCATATTGAAATGGTCATCTTTGGGAAGCAGTTTGGATGACAGTAATTATTAAAGCCTCATAACACTTGTATTAAGGGTAATAGTTTCCCATGTGATTTACAGAGCACTGAAATTCATTACCAATCTCTTCATAATGTTATGGTCAATCAGGCACAAGAATGCTAAATGACTTATCCCAAATGAACCAGGGACTGATCCAGACAGTTTTGGGATGCTCTCATCCCTGGCATGTGTTCTTCACCTCCTCCTGGCACTTGCATTCATTGCTGGTTCCTTGTATAACCATCCTTGATGGATTTGTCCCAAAATCACACCTATGCAGTGTCTGAGACATGGTTGCACTTGTAGGAGAAGTAAAAGAATCCTGTTAAAAGAAGAGTGTTTCTGGAGGTGTCACTGAAAGTGTTGAAGCTTTAATGAAGTTTTATATGGATAGTTGCAGTGATTTATAAAGATTAGTAAGTCTCCCTGTTATGGGGAGGGTCTTATCAAGCGCTCTGCACAGAGGAGCAGGGTAAGGGGTGATGGACCAAAGGCTCATCTCTGACAAACAGACTTTGGTAAGGAGCTGAAATGCTGCTACAAACAATTGAGTGTCCTAATCCCATGTGCATCCCCACTCCCCTGGGTGTTTGTGATACACACCCCTGGAGCTCACAAGAGCCAAAGGGCTGTGGTGGGGAAAAGCTAATAGGAACGAGGATGAAGCCATCGATCTTGGTAGAAACAAGGAGCTTTCCAAGCACCTCTGCATACTGCAAACTCCTGTGAGCATTGCAGGCCCCTCTGAGCAGCTCTGGCTTGGCCTCATGACAGGGAGCCAGAGGTGAACTAGCTTTCCTTCAACTAATGCAGGGAACATCAGTATGTGCACACAGCCTGCTGAAACCCAGCTCCTTCCAAAACCAGTTGAAACGGGAAATTCGCACTAACCCAAATACTCCCTGGTAACTACAGCATGTGCCTCTCATACTCATGAGAGACAGTGTCAGACCCTTCATTGCATCTGCTGCAACATCCACATGGGCAACGTACTTCATGTGACACTAAAAGCCCCATCACCTGCAAACGGCCAGGCTGCTGCTACCTTATGAGAGCTGCTGAACTCTTGCTCCCTGCTGAGCCCTTGTGCTATGGGGAGGGTCTGAGCCCTCCAAGGAATGGGAAATTCATTCTCAGCACATGAATCACAGCACAGAGGAAAAGAGATGGATGATTTATGCCAGCCTGGTTGGGTGAGAATAAGATCTAAAACACTTCTAAGCAAACTGCCAGTGTGGGATTGGGTTTTATTCTCACCCAGGTATTGTGCTTTGAATTGCTTCTGGAATGTTTTCCTCTCCTTCATTACATTGTGCAGTGACATCTCCTGAGGTAGGATGTTGGGTGCTGACTCAGGGACCAGTAATGAACATTGGAAGTGGCAGCTGGTGTCTGACACTGTCACCCTAGCAGCAAGTGCGACAAGTCCTCTGGGAAAGGGGATGGCACTGACTCATTCCCCATGAGATCAGCCTCACTTTGCGCTCCTCCTTTGGGAAAAGCAGGAAAAGAAAGAAAGAAAGAAACTCTTGCAGGTAACTCCATGGGTCCACGCTTGCCACTGACTGTTCTCCCGGTCCAATTCCCACTTCTTTGGGATTAGCATCACTGTGGGAAGTTGACATTTGACAGATGCAGTTTGGAAAAACATCCCTTTGAGGACAAGACATCCACAAGTGGCAAGAGTTTACCAGGTCTGGGCGCCTCATTAATTTGTCTTTGCTTTAACACAGCTCCCCAGGGCTTACTCAGGTTTTTTTTCAGCCCAGCAGTGAAAGTTGCCTTTGCCAAAGCAGGTGAGGTTGTAATTACCTTGTAGTAATTAATGCAGTCATCAGTTTAGCTGCCCTAGCAGTTCTCGGAGATGGCTGTACTTGTGGTTCATGAACCAGCTCTGTAAAGATGTTCTGAGACATGCAAGTCAAACACCCAAATCTCTAAAGAGAATCTGGGGTTGGGAAAGGCAACTGTGAGTAACTGCTGTGATTTATCTACAGCTGGGAGCTGGGAGCAGATCTGGTAGAGGCTCTCATGTACGGGATGTGATTAGCATGGAGAGATTCCTAAATCTACCCTGAAGGGCACAACTAGGAATAAAATCCCACCCAGCCCCTGTCTGGACAGCCAAGGTGATGGGAGATGCAGGTCTAGCAGTACTGAGTGCCAAGGAACCCTTTCCTCTTGTCCCGGATGCAGTGACTCGGGCAATGATGTCTCCTGTAACTCCTGCTCTACAGAAAACTCTCAAGGCCTGAGAGGAGATGTGTTTATGGCTTCATGAGTAGCTGAGCACATTAGATGAAGGCTGAGTAGCACGCAGCAGCCTGGAAACAGTGTCTCTGTGAAAAAAGGAAATGAATTTCAACCATTCCTTTGGGCAAACTCAGCCAGGCTTTTCTGCGAATTAAGATAACCCAATTAATGCATTAGCATGGGATTCAATACACTTGAGATCAGGCAGAAAAAGAAGTCGTTTATCAAGTTGTCACAATATTTGTACATTGTCAGCCTGAATGAGGCGAGTGCTTGGACTGGGGGTGAGTACAGCTGGTGGGGCTGGGAGACCGTGATCCCTTCCTCCAGGAGTGTTAAACCAAGCATTTCATGGCAAAAGCGAGCCCCTGGGCATCCTTAATCACATTAAAACTAAGCCTTCACCCCAGGAAGTGGCAGAGGATGGAAGGAACCACTTGGGCTCGCACACACAGGGATGTGAAAAAGAGAAGTTTGAGGTTTCTCACGGTCTAACTGCTAAGAAGGAGGCCACATCCCTCCTCCATCACATCTCACATCAAGCTTTGAATCAGACCCTCCAGCCTCAGATCTTACCTCATCCTAGAGCTGGGTTTCCCTGTGGCATCCTCACTCAAAGCAGCTCAATGCTTCCAATAGAGCCCAGCACACAGTTTAGCCAGGGACCTGCTGGTCCAAAGAGCCACTGCTCACCTTTCAGCATGCATAAATCCTCTCACAGACACATCTAACCCCAAGTAACGCCTCTTTTCCCTCTTATTAACAGGAACTAACAAAGAACCCAGGTTAAAATTCTGTGTATGGATGGAGAATCCAGGTCTGCATCTGGCCAAGCTCTGTGGCTGATCCCACTGTAATACGCGCATCCTCTGGGCTCTGTGGGGTCCACTTCGAAATGGTGTTTCATAAAGGCAGCCCAAACTCTCACAGAAGTAATGATCAGGCTTTTTATTCATACACAACTTGCTTTGAAACTACAACTGATATTTAACAAAAGCATTTCATGCAAATGAGGATTGAAGATACTGAGAATTGAGGAAAAAAACAATGCTGTGATCGATACATCGGCCTTGCCCCTGCACTTCCAATTACAGGGTTTTTTTAATTACTTTGTGAAAAATGGATGGCCTCTCCAAAACTTCTGGTAGAATCTTGCAGATAAATGATAAGAAATAAAGATCTCCTCTTTACAAGCACAAAATCTGGGTCTGAAAATAACATTAAACCCCACGAATGAGTCCACGGTGGGATTACTCCTTTAGAAAGGTAGCATTAAATTAACATACAATCATTTTAAAGGTTTCAGGTGTGCTCTGCATTGTACGTGTGGGAAATGCATGTTTTGAAAGGATACAAAGAGCTTCGTTTAATTGAAATGATTTTCCTTACATTCATTTTAATAGCACAGGAGAGGATAAATGAATGCCTTTGTGGGGAACTGTCACGGACTAGATTTGTATTATTACTGCAAGATTGGGTTTTTTCTGCTTTCAGTCAGCGAGTCACCTCAGTGTGCAAACTCTACTGACTTCTAAGGGATGTGAAGCCCAAACGTCTGTGCTCTGCTGGATAACACCGGGCACAAACACTTCCTTAAGTTTAACTGAATGGGGGTTTATAAGCTCCAGCATACTGAGCATTGTGTACTCAATGCACTGAGTATGCAGTGAGCTCCAAGCATGTAGTGATTTCACTACAGGGTGTCCTGGAAGGCCAAGACAGGAGCACACAAACCTCTGGGAGGATGGAGCCATCGGCAGTTATTGGTTCAGAGGGGAAATACATAAATATAACAGATTTCAAATGGACACAGAATCATGGAATGGTTTGGGTTGAAGTGACCTTAAAGCTCATCCAGCTCCAACCCCCTGCCATGGGCAGGGACACCTTCCACTGGACCAGGTTGTTCCAAGCCACGTCCAACCTGGCCTTGAACTAGTCCTTAGGAAAAGGTTTATAAAGATCAGAAATGTATTTTTCCTTTCTATTAACATATTTCTGTCACCAAGTTACAATTATAAAACAAATGTAATGTCAGCTGTAGGCTTCCCAATGTATCCCATAGTGAGAGACAAGCTTCAATGGGAGCAGGCTGGGGCTGGTTACCAGTGCTGCCGTTACTCTTATTGCACATCACTGTTTAAAATCATTAACAGACTCCTGATTTTATATATTTTTTGGTCAACTGACATTAATGGAAGAAGAAACATTGCTTTTAGGGCAGTTTTCTTTTAAATTTGAATTCTGGTGTCACACACACAAGGAAAAGCAAAACATGAAGATACAAGACACACGGACACATTAATTTATCAGCAGAATCAACCTCTCATGGATGGCCCAGCTGCATGAAGAACATCACTTCTCCTTCAACAGGAGTCAGTATAAACATGACTAGAAAACTGCTGTGCGGTCTTTGTTCACCCATAGGGATCTCACCCTACAAGAATCAGTTCTGATAAGACTTCCATTTACATGGAATTCATCAATCGCACACAGAAATCTCAGAACCGGAAAAGAGGCGAATACTGCTGACCCATACCATCAGCAAGCATCAACTCTCACCGCACCATGACTCCGGTTAACGAAAGCTAGACTTCAGGTTCTCTTTAAGAAATGTATCAGATTGGCTAATATTTCTCTTCAAACGTTTTCAGCTGAATTACTAAAGTTCTATAAAAAAGTAGAAATAGCATGGTACATCCAGCAATACCACGTGAATAAGCTGATTTCATATTAAAAATGATAATAATACTCACACAACTCTTTTCAGGTTAAAAATGTATTAGAAACATTACCGAAGAAGTCCTCACACTTCCCTGTGAGGTAAGTAAGTATTTATTATTATCTTCATTTTACAGATGAGGGAACTGAGGCAGAGAGATTAATAACTTGCCCTCTTAGTTTTCTTAGGAACAGGAGGGCTGTAGTGCACGATGATTATTCATTATAAGGCTATTTAATTACCAATCATTACTGGCACAGTTAACTGGCTGATAGGAAATCACATATACTTACAGAGTTGGTTCTTTTAATTCTTGAACTGAACTATTTCAGATCCCATCTAAAAGCATGGAGCTGAGTATAAAGGTGCTTTAGCTTGTCTGCTTTTCTACTTGGCAATTTAGTACAGAGGTAGCACTGCCTAGAGCTGACACTTATGTTTGCGAAAAGACAAACCCTATGTACAGTAATCTATGGTACTGACCAAAAGAGCTGAAAATCACATTACATGTTTCCAGGAGTTACACGGCAGGCCCAAAAGCTCACACTAAACTCAATACTGTAAATATGTTTCTACTATATCAAAGCTTTATTATTGGATTTTTATTTCCAGTGATGTGGTTTGCTTAATAAGGAGGACCTTCTCCCTCTGTTAATCGCATGTGTGTCTTGTGGCATCTAACTGGGATTGCATCTGGATGCACTGGCTGAGGAAAGAGACTTCAAAGTTGTACCACTCCATCCCAGCCCCTGAGCATGTCACCCTCCCATCTAGAAGGCAAGTTCCTCTCTCATTTACCTTACTAATTTTGCAGTATCATTCAAATTCACCCCAAAAGACAGCATGAGTTTCTTTGTAAACAGTTGATTTCCAGAAGAACTTTCTTCACTGTGTAAAAGGAAATTTAATTGCATTTCTGGAAAGAACGAGGGATCAGAAAGCTAAATTGCATTTCTCCTCTAAACTGGATTAAGGGGGAGTATTTTGTTATGGGAATGGGCTCTCTCCTCCTCATCTATGTGCAATCCTTGCTAAGAGCACCAAGACCGGCTGGTGGCAAATTTGCTATGCTGGAAACCCCCCACCCTGCTCCATTGACTCAAAGGTGGGTAAGAACACCCAGATGCTTGAATAATGAAGACATTTACCTAGGAGACAGTTCAATTCTCTTTAATCCCTGAAAACAGCTTGGAAGTTTACGTTGCAGATCTGTGCTTCCCTCCAACAGCTCCAGAGCCCCTTGGGATTCAAGTGCACGTGGGATGGAAACACAGCTCCCAAAACTTCCACCCTAGCTTGAGTGTATTGTAATTCTCAATTTGACTTGCAATGTGTGCTTTCAGATTGTGGTTGCTATTGAACACAAGTGAAAGAAAAGCAGTTTTAATGCCTCTCCCCCTACTGACGCCTGTTCTCTACAAATCCACATCTCACGACAAACATAACTCCTGTATTTAGAAAGATATGAAAAGGCTGGCTGGATACTTCAGTTGTACTTGCCATTATAAATTCCTGGATGACAAGAGAGCCACCTGGAGTGCTCATTAAAGATTCCAAGCATGAGCATTCGCATGTGAGGGCATTAGGCAGAGCAGCAAGGAGGAGCACAAATACTCAATCCCTGGCTTAATACAACCCTGTCTTGCTCCTGCAGGAGACCCGAGTTCACAGTACCCTTCATAAGCATTACAGAAACCTACAGAAGGTGACATGAGCCGTCGCAAGCTCAGGGACTTGAAGTAACAATATTAAAGAGGAATTTCTGCTTCTACATCAGGAAAATGGGAAAAAATGCGCAAGCTGGTTTTGAGAAGTAGCCAAAAAATAAGCAGCTCTGTTCAGATGCTGGACCACCTCTTTAATGCCATGTTCTGGTGTGACCAGCACTGACCATTACAGATGTGCCAGAAACATCTGCCCGCAATAGGGTGTCCCTGTATAATGCATATTTCACCAGGAAAACCAGAACTGTTTGGGAAAGTCTGCCCATCCGACATCCTGCTAGTTTCCGACATAGTTCAGTTCTGCCCTTGCACTGCTTTTCCTCCTTCCCAAATCTATGTGCTGGTATTTCTCCCGGTATTTTCCTTTTCATTAAGTGTCCCTTCCATTTCACATTCTTAAAACACACATAATGCTGCCGCTTGGCAGACTGACTTGAGAGGCCCTTCTTTATTCACATCTGAGCCTCAGTAATCTGCTGCATCTATTATCTTCTACAGCATGGTGCTTCTGTATCTTCTAAGCTACAGCAGACTAACAATACACAGAAAAACATAAATAGCCATGAATGCAGCACTAGTTGACATGCTTTATGGTGAGTACCATATATAATATACAAAGAGGAAAATGAACTCCCAGAACAGGCTGATAACTTATTTGACACAGAACGGTTTAAAAATTCGACTCCTAAAATGTTTTACACATGGTAAGTTCTGTTTATTTAGGCAAAAACCTGAGTTCTTGTTAGTTGGGCAATGCCCCTCATTACCTGTGTGTTTTCGCATGCCTTGGAATGGTTTGGTTCACCCATTAAAGCCTGCTGCTCACTCTTACCCAGGGAGATGCTCCTTGCTTCAAGTTGGGGCTGTAAAAGGACTATGACCAGGCAGAAGTGAGACTGCTGGAGTGTTGTGAATCATGTGTCCTAGGCACCAAGAATATAGCTTCTGAGGGTGCCCTGGGTACAGGAACATGACAATGACCATTCAAATCCAGCTGTGTTTCACACACAAACTGTCCCACTCCATCCCGGGTCACCCCTGTTAGTCAAACCCATCCACATGGATACCAATTTGCAGGATTGGATCATTCTAACAGAATCTTTGGCACAGGTTCCATGTTTTATTGTCATAAAAGATGATTAGAAAGTAGACTTCCCCCCTCCCCCCAATTACATATTCTAGTATAAATTGAAGTCTTTTATGGCAAATATCTTACTTTTGAATATGTTTACATGCTGGAAAAACTGTAATCAGTCTGCATGCAGCAACAGAGACATCATGCTTCCGGCATCGTCATGCACATCTGACAGACAAAAAGTGCCTACGGCTGCTAACAGGAACAAGGCAGAAGGGAAAAAAAAAGAAGGGAAATGCACTGAGTACTATTTTACATGCTGCAACAAAACCAAAATATGCACAAAAAGTATTCACTGATGTCTGAATGAACATCTTCTGGGGAGTTGTAAGAAGATCTATCAAAACTTTTGATCTAAGTGATAGGAGAGGAGAAGATTGCATTAATTACAGTGTTCATCATTGCAAATAAAGTCGGTTTCCTTCCCTGTAAGTGAGAAGCAGATGTAAAAGGAAAGCCTAATTGAACCTCGTATAAAACCTGCAGGTAGCCATTATAGTTTAAAAGTATTTCTACTTTCAAAAAAGGAGATTATTCCCTAAGCCATTAACAATGTCCAAAACCTAAAGTAAAAGTCAAAACGACAGCAATAAAACATTTAGCTAAATCTAAATGATGTCATTCAGAACAAGAAGGTTCACAAATAAAGCACAATTTGTTTTATAAAATCTTTATAATACTCTTTATGCTTGATACGATTATGTCAGTATTATAGATCTGCTTATTATTAACCCTTATTATTAAGAGTTATTACTAAACATGCAAAATTCATTGCATGAAGCATATGTAAAATGTATTAAATTCCATTCTATCAATAAAACAAGTTTTAGGTGCTTCTTTTCTCAGGCTTTATTATTTGACAGCCCAAAGGTTCCTGAATTAAAACTGATGATTTTTAAGTATCACTTAAATTTTCATGAATTATTCTGAAGAAATGAGGAAGTCACTTGGGGCTATATGTGTTGGAAATTTGGGATACATTATGCTTTCTTCCATTTACTGCCCTATACTGCAGGCTATAAATAAACACAAGTAAATAAGTAAATAAGCAAGTTTTCTTTTACATTCCAGGTTAACAAATCTCATAGTAAAATACTGGTATGAGAACCGGTTAGCAGTAAACTGGAGGAGTAAATTAAATTAACTGAACAAACAATGGCACCCTGGATCACAGAATAATCTCATGGAGATTAAAATTCACAGAAATATTATTAAAGTTATTACTATTATTATTATTATTAAAGACAAAAATTCACCCTTGAGTTTATCACATGCTACTTAGCAAAGATCCTAGAGACCTGGCCACTGCTGAAGTGTGTTTAAACTTGGAGTTGCTTATAGGATCATAGCCACAAAGGTCTAATCTGATTTCATCCCCCCCTCTCCCAACCTGCTTTTGTCCTATTTTCATAACAACTGATTTCAGCATTTCCTTTGCAATGCCTCTCCCTCTCAGTGATGCCTCCATTCCAGCCTCTTGTGCTGCCCATCTCCCTGAAGTCACCGGGAGGAGCGGTCCCTCAGGAATCAGTGCGCTTGTCTCCCAGCATCTGCACAGAAGGACTCAACATCTGAGGTGGTTTTATTCTTTCAGACCGCATGTTAGATGAATTCTAACACAGCAGAGTGGGAAAGGGAGCAAAAGGACAGCGGGAAGATACAAAAAGATCAAACGTACCAAAAAATGGGTGAGTTTCGCCAAGCCAGTGGTACCTTCTAGAAGGGTAAGTGGGCACCATACACTGATTTATCTCCCATTAAGACAACACCGCTGCTGCAAAGCCAAAATCCTGAATTAGTGGCCTTCCCCCCCATCGTACACTTTCTAACCCTACAATTTCCAGGCCCAAATGGAATCAAACAAGGCAAAAGCCTAAAAATTGTAGGGTTAAAGACCATTCCCTGCTGCGGGATTTGTTCCTGTTCTGCTGTTTCATGCTACATTTTGTAAAAGGGGGTGCATGAACTGGGGGTTGACGTAAGAGAACCCTTCAAAATCTGTTTGGTCTATGTTAGCAATGACCAGCTGATCTGGAGGCGTTAACACCGGCTGTCCTCGGGTGAAGAACTTGTCGAAGTTTTCGGCACCTTTGCCACACTGCAAGAAAACAAACAGAAACAGGAAAAGGGCTGAAAAAGCATCAGAACTATATTGGCAGCTCCAGTTTTGTGTGAGTTTTCAGGGCACACGTAAGCCTTTCCCTTATTTCTTCTGCGGAGTTAAGAGAAAATCTTCTTTTCAGCTATTTTAACAAAAAAAAAATCCCAAGCAGAGATGTTTTTAACAGACAAATTCTGATGAAAGACAGAGTCTGAGAAGTTCCCACCTACCAGAATAAGGTAATGAGGTAAAGAGGGTTAAATATTCAGGATCACTGGGATATAAAAGGAGAAGTATTCACATGGGCATGTATTGGAAAGAGATACTTTATCTGTTAAGTCATTTAATTCTCCTTAAAACCTTTCTGATGCAGAATTAAATTCTCCTCTTAGCCTCTGTTTCCTTCACAATTTGCAGAAAGCTAAATGTAATTCATTCATATGCTCTGGATCTTCATTGTATAGCGTATAAGCCGGTAAATTCATAAACAACAGCAGAGCTTCAGTCCCGGAGACTGCAGGAAGGAGTTGGGGCAGGGAGTGCATCCGGGGATCCCCATCCCAAAATGTGCTATCACAGGTTTCCTCCTTTTATTGTCTAAGAGGAGAGACACATCATCTCATGAAGCCCAGCTGAGAAGGGGGTTATATATAGCTACACACGAACACAACCCATTCAGAATAGAAAACAAAAGGAACCAGGTTTGCAGAAAAGACAGTTTTGAGTAATGCAGAGAACACTCAAAAGGCAGGGGAGTACCATTAGAAGCAAGTTAAAAAGGAGGGAGGTGGGACCAGAACAAAATTAGCTTGGGTGCAAGAAAAAAAAGCGTATTTGGGCAAAAACTAGGCATTGAATATTATGGAGAGGTTTAAAGGTAAATCTGCTCATCTCAAAACTATCTACTGTAACAGATATGCAAGCAAAATGTGGTTGTACAACACAGCATTGAATGTTTCTTCCTGTTGTCCCTCTTTCCTCTCTATCCATCCCTCCAGTTTATCTATATGTGGATTTAGAGGATATGACATCACATTATTATCTTCAGCCTTAAAGGATAACTTGGAAAGGGTAGAATACAGTTCATAAATAATATTAAACAATGATTTTTCTGAACTAATGCAACATAGATAAATCTGTGTATTTATAGGAGAAACCAACTGAACAGGGGCCCATAAAGGGAATTCAAGGGTGAGATGTTTGGCTGCCTTGAAAATAGCAGTTTCCAGTCTTTTTGGAAAGCACCTGGCACATCCTGGCCTGGGATATGCCATCTGATCTGAGCTGCAAAGAACTTTTGCTGCCTGAGGCACAAGCTGGTTTATACTTCAGATGAAAAATGCATGCTGAGGTACTGGACCGCAGTGCTTACAGAAGGACACTTGCTCAGTCTTGGAAGGACAAACAGAGGGACACTTCAAGAGGTTAAAGGCTAAAAGCAGTCTGCTTCTTCAGCCAGGATTCCCACTCACCAAATACCCTGCTGCCCACTGAAGCCAATGCATTACGGTACAGAATCTCTGGATAATAAGAATGGACAGGGCTCAACTTTGACAAGAGGAAATCTCTGCATCCTTGGAATGAAAGTTGATGTACCCCCAAATTAACAGTCAAATTTACTTAGAGGCAGTACAGTCAACTCAGAGCAGCAAAGAAGTGCTATTTATACAGGGAAGACTTTTTAGTATAAAGATGTTCTAATGATACACATCATCCTTCTAGAAAATAATGCTGGTTTGTCTTTCATTTTCTTTTTTCAGCAAATGGAAGGCATTCAAACAAACTGTATACTGACAACAAAATCCCTGACTCCATTAGGTCTCTCACTATTGCTTACACCAGTAGAGGCTAAGAAATTACTCACGTGAAATTTGGGTATTTTTTGTGTGTGCAAATATATTAATTTACCAATATATTTTCAATATACTTTATCAACATTAACAATTTTGCATCTACAATTACATATTTGTCTTCACATTAAAGATCAGCACTGTGTTAATGCAGTATTAAAGCAGAACTGAAAGCACAGACTCCTAGAACTCCTAAACTTACACGTAAAATGTCCTTGCCAAATAATCAGTCTATGTCTATAGCCTGTGAAATGTCAGTCTCGAAGGGAACACATTATTTAAACTGACCAACTGCTGATGTAAAAACTGCAGCTCTGTGTTTGAATGAGAACCATTCCTGGGTGCAAAAGCAGCAGGAATATTCCCGCAGCAATGTGCTTCTGAGAGAGGATGCACCTATAAACAAACCCTATAAATACATCCATATCTTCAAACTGATTGATGTTTATGTGATTTTTTTGCTATCTAGAATCAGTATCCATTCCTGGAGGTATTTAAAAGATGTGTAGATGGGACATGGTTTAGTGGTGGACTTAGCAGTGCCAAGTTAATGAATGATTCTGTGATTCTAATGCAAATAGAATCAGCAACCACAATAAAAAAATTATGCACAGGGTATGTAAATATCAGACTTGGATTTCAAATCCTTTTCATCCGGGAAAGTTAGGCTCTATGTGAATATGCCTTGGTATATTTAATAGCAGCCTGTATAAACAAATCAGGTCACCATAAACAGGGAGACAGAGCACAGCTGCTCTAAACAGGAGCAGGACCTGCCACAAAGCATGCTATGATGGAAGCAGACCATACTTCAAGATTTTCGGACCTTCATGCTGGTATTACTTTCAACTTGAAGGAGCTCTACGGACTCAGCTCCTGAGCTAATAAAACTTAAGACAGATGAAGGTAGATTTCCTTTACGATTATCTTTGACTCAAGCAACATGTAATGAAAACCTTCCATAAAACGTGCTTTCACCTTCAACGAAGAGCCCTGGGAACCAGCTGGGCAGGCTTGGCAGCACCACATGGGTTCTTTACCTATTTACACCCTTCCCTGTGTGCAAAATCCACAGTGTACAAAAAAAGTGTTTTCCTTGCACAAAACGCTCTTCTCAGCATGCAGCTGTCCTACTGATGTGAAAAAATCACTGTAGAGGAATGTAATCTTGTGATACCACACCAGTGTGTCTGTATTGGTAAACAATGTACAGAGCAACAATCCTCTACCTGTAGTGCTACAGCTAGCTGCACATCTCAGTTGAAACAAAGGAAGTGTTGGAGAAGAAAGAGTCAGTGTTAGAGCAAAACCGTTTACAGCTGTTCCTGGATGTCTGTCCTCTAGTGCGCAAAACACTTTTCTCTGCCTGTCAATACAGCACACAGTGCCCACTGAAAGAAATTCTGTACCAACAAATACAGATCTTCAAATTCTGTGGTGCAAACAGTTCTCATGGTAAGGACATCTTTCACTTATCTGGATTTCTAAAATACTCCTGCAGATATATGTGTGCGAACCATGCAATAAACATCAATAACAAATCAGGGATTATTCTTGCAAACTCAGCAGATGTCACTCTAGGATGGGGAATCCAAACCCCACGTGCTGTGTACCCCAGTAATTCAGATACCTTTAATCACTAACTCCATACGTTATTCAGAGGAGATGGTTGGGAGCTACCTTTATTACAGTGGCTGACGTGAACATGCCGGTTTTCCCTGCTTTGAACTTCTCATATAGCATGTCCAGACTGAAACCACTGAGAGACTTTTTCACAAGGAACATAGTCCACAGGGTGATGCCACCGAGTGCCAAGACATGAGCAGATTTTCAGGCTGGTCTGCCATAACCAAATTGCCTTATTTTAGCAGTGTCCCAGATTTGCAGCACCATCAAGCCAACATTAATCTCACCCTGCGGGAAAGCATGACCACAGACACTATTAGCAGGGAAGTACTTGGCATCTCACTCACCACTTTAGGTTTGAAAGGCGGCTGAATCTCTCTGTTTTCCAGTTTTTCCCAGTCGATTCTTCTGAAGAAAGCATGCTCCCTGATGTCTCTTTCACCTTCAAGGCCACAGCCAAGGCGTTTTGCTGGGTGTTTAGTCATCAGCTATTAGGAAGAAAACACCAAATGATTAAATTCATCTCCTGAAGATCCGAATTGCTGACAAAATTGCTTTGAAAAGCTAATATTCATATTTTGAACATTACTTTTCATGTTTGATCACTAGAGACAGCACATCAGAAATGAAGGTCTGCACTGGAGCAGAGGTTGCTGCTGGAGGTGTGGTGGGCAGGCAGTGCCTGGGGCACATTGCCATCTGGTTAGTTCACAACTCACTCCTGAATTTCCCCTTTGGTCTTCCAGTTCAGTCTTTTAAATCTCCAGAACAGCTCCTGCCCTACCTCAGCAATCAATTAAACTTAATAAATGCCAATAAACTAAAGCTGTACAAAGTACAACTCCCCCTGCTTCATTTTTCTGGGCTTGTTCAAGACATCTCATTACAGAGCCTACAGTTTCTTGGCACCCAGCTGACAATATCTAATCTGTGTTTCCTCCTTTGCATCCTTAATGACATCTTGTTCAATACTATACTCAGTTGCATGGATAAGCAGACATGGGGAAAAAAAGCCCAAACCAAAAAGCCAACAGCTTTGCATGCTCAGAAACAATAATGTGCTCCCTTCATTAACAAGCTCCTCAAAATCTTTTCAACTGATATGAACACGAGGAATTGAGCACGGCAGCCTCCACTTCTCAGTTTCAGTATTGTGGGGACGGTTTGAAGCTCCTTTAGGAATCCTATATGATTGATACATTGCTGGGAGTGATACCTCAACATATCTTTTTAAAACCTCAGCTGTTCTGCTTTAGCCTCCCTCCAAATGTTGCGTTGATCGGATTCCAAGTTTGAACCTAAAATAAAAGTAACTCTAAGCAGACTTTGGGGATTCAGCTGTGCACCGGGCTGCAAATCACATCCTTCTGCAAGCTTCCCGTTTCTGGTACCTTCTCTAAGCCCCTTAACAGTAGGTGACAGAAGAAAATGTGAGTAGTGGTTCCAGGAGTTTTATCTTTTTCCAAAGTTACTGCATTTAACAAACCCAACAAACTGAATCAGTGGAAGAGACGTCAAGCAGATGACTCACTTTCAAGAGCACAGTGAGCATGTTTGTCTTGCCCAATGGTGCACGTCCCAGGCCTGCTGAGCTATTGCTGACTATAAAGTTCAGAAGCTTTCTCATATTGGCTTACTACATCAGGCATAATGCTTACTGAAATTTGGGATTAATTTGTCAGTTTAATGCATATGACGAACATATCAATATCACAGAGACTTGACCTTAAATCTAGTGGAGCAATGCAACTTTAGCTTTCTGACCTCCCTATCAGAACAGCAGCAAGTACGAGAGCTGGAAACAGGGTAATTAGATCAAGTTCAAACTATACTTGCTGTCTGAATATACGATTTTCATCAGAAGGCATCAATCTGCATGTACTTTACAAAAACATCATGTTTAGCTTCTGTTGGCCAACACATCTACACTGGGATGGATTCCACAAGCAGAATGGTCTTTCGTTTTCCTTTATTTTTCTAAACAGCTTTTCTATTCCTTGATGATTTTTCCTTAAGGAATTAATATCCAGCTCATGTACAATACTTCATAAGTGGTTGCAAAGGAAAGGAAGAAAGTAAATACCAAATTAACTGGCACTAAGTGCAGTGATATTTTATCTGTAAATAAGACATCAGACAATGCTTTACAGAGGGTGGTTTGAAAAAGCCACACACTGACAGCACTATAGGGAATCATAAGGAGTCAAAGGAAAGTCAAATGAATTCTTCTTTTCCCTGAGCTCATCCTCTGAAGTAAAAAAAACCCAAAGCAGATTAAATTACCTAAGAATTTAAGATCACTTTTAGGCCACACAGGTTACCACTGGGGCAGGATTTCCCCAGGGTTTTCTTGCACTTACACTGAAGACTTTCACATAAGCTCATCTTTACCTACATTTAAGAATTATTCTTATTAACTCTTTTGCTCTGCTGCTGTCATTGGGCATGCCCAGAAAGCCAACCATATCCTGGGCTGCATCAAAAGGAGCGTGACCAGCAGGTCAAAGGAGGTGATCCTGCCCCT
>JASSUY010030942.1:19075-41597 GCA_032466535.1 Forpus xanthops | reverse complement strand
GTTTAGTGTGAGGTGTCCCTGCCCATGGCAGGGGGGTTGGAACTGAATGATCTTAAGGTCCTTTCCAGCCCTAACTACTCTATGATTCTATGACTGTCTGGTATTTATCCAAGCTTGGAAATCTCACCTGCAAAACAGGGGTTGTGCTGCTGAGGGTTGAGAGGTGAAGTGGGCAGAGATATTCCACACTTTGGATTTTGGATTTGGTTTATAAATTCTGCTTTGGCTTTGGATTTTGGATTTGGCAGCTCCCGATCCTGACATTTGCTCTTACCACAAAAAAAGCTGCACAAGAGGAGCTCAATGCTCACCAGTGACACCAAGCGACTGGCGCTGCATGAGAATTTAGCTTAGCACTGCCTGACAGAAGTTGCACTTAAAACTCAGCAGGGCCTTATCAAAGCCAGACAAATTTAGTTATTCACAAGGACTGCCAAAAAGGAACTTAAAGATAAAAAAGCATCCATCTCACCCCCTTGCAGATGGAGACAGCTTCTTTGGACAGTGACTTTGGATAGGACACATTATGCTCCATTATGGACTGGAAAAGCTCATCTTCATCTTCTCCATCAAATGGAGGCTGTTGAAAATAAATTGTAGGCAAGTTATTTCCTTTTTTTAATAATCCCCCCCTTTTTACAAAATAGCATGACAATCCTGTGGCCACACTGGTTCCAACAAGGGGGCACTCAGCCCAACAACCTGCCTCCAGTCAATGAGAGAAGCCCAAAGAGATCAGTATAGAGCAGTGGTCCTTACACAGGAATACACACCAAACTCCCCGCCACCTGCAGCTTGGGTATCTTCTGACCCAGAAGTATTTATCAGTCTCAGATAGAAAGTGAGGAGAAAAGTTTGTTTCTGCCCCCACACAGCAGCCAGGTTAATGAAATGTGTGCATGATCATCTTTGCGTTCATCTTCGATCGGTTTTTAAAGCTATTGTCCACTGGACAGTCAAAATACTTTCAAAAGGTGAAGTCTGGAGACGAACTTTTAATTACCTTGATCCATTCCCCACTTAATTCCAGTTATGCTCCAGTTTGTTTCATAAAACATGGCTGTAGGTTCTGCTTCTGTGAAAGGGAAACCAATCACAAGAAAGGGCTGCATCTGATGTTTAACTATAGGTGATGAAGAAAGTGCCCATGGGGAGAGACCAGGAGCAAGACTCAGCTAATGGCAGATCTCATTTTCTGAAAAGCATTCAGATGCCTAATATTTGCAGTGCAGACTGTAAATGTTAACAATCGTAATTGCTACACTTTAGAAACTTCAAAAATGCCAACTGGAATTTAGCAGAGAAACTATTAAAGGCACTTGTTAAAAATGTGTGTTTTAAGCTTTGGAAATGCATGCCTCTAGCTAACACCCATTGAAAGCCAACTGCAGAAATGTTTTCCAACTCAAGACTAATAGAACTCCTTAAAGTTGGTAGTTATCTGCCATTTACTGCTGTACAGAGTTGCTTTTCAACTTGAGTGACTCAGAGGGCAGCATCTCATTAACCATGCAGAATGTAGTTGAGCACATTTCAAGTAGCGAGACCCCTACTTTACTGCTATAACACACAATACAAAACGGTATTCTTGTGACTTACTCCAATGCAGAGCATGTACACACTCTTATAATGTTTCCTTGTGGTTTCAAAATACTAAATGGCATTTCTTCAATTTGACACGCATTTTTCTGCTCTCCCATTCAATTTTGAAGATGGCTATTTATAACATTATTACAGTGCAGAGAAGCTGTATTCAAACGTAGTGCTTGATTATGTGGGTGCAATGTAAAATACTTAAAGCATAAACACATTTTCAGTTCAGTCAGTCAAGAGTAGAAGGAGATAATGTACGAAATGCCCCAGTCCTGTCCTCTAATGGTCCAGGCTTTTAGGGAGCTTGAAAGAGAGCAGCCACAGGAGAAAACCACAGTGAACACAGAAGGATAACCCTTACCTGGCCAGCCAACATCTCATAGAGCAGCACTCCATACGCCCACCAATCCACAGACTTCCCATAGGGCTGGTAAGCAATAATCTGTATAATCACAAAAGCAAACCAAAGGAAAAAACCCTATGTTAACCAACACCCAGTGACATATTAGAGACACACAGAGACAAACACATTTCCTTCAAGGAGCCCAGATCACCAATCCTGACATCCTCACTCCAGGTAATCACTGGTTTCAGTTGGAACTGTATTGTTCTGCAAATCCACCCACATATTTTGGTACTCTGATATCCTGGGAAATGTGGCTCTTGGGAGACTCTGAGATGTGCGCTTGAAGGCAAAGGAGGAAGTACAGGAGCACAGTGTAGGAAAGAAGGCAAAAGGATTATCCATCCATTTGTGTCACAGCTTGCAATCAGGAGACTCACTTAACTTACAGGCTATCAATAATTAAGCCCTTCTTTTCAATATTCATACTTTTGTTCTGCTGTAAAAGGGATCCCAATTTAAGAAAAGAGCAAAACCCAGAAAAGCTCAGTTACATTTTCCCAAGTTGCATGATTAAAACACTCAGTGCAAAGCTAGATACCAGCAACAAAAAAAAAGAAAGGGGTTTCTGCTGTTCAGCCTAATGGAGCCATCAAGTATTTTGCATCCTCTGGGTACACATCTGCCTCAAATTGAAGCACAAATTGAGTTCTGACACACTGAAAGGCTGCGAGTGCCAAGAGCATGCAAGTCCCCTGGTGTCATTTTCTTTAATCAAGGCTTCTTCATAAGGGAGTGTTAATTTATTTAGGAGATGCACTGGGCATGCTAGAGAGGAGTTCTGAGGTGCAGATTTCTCTTGGCTCTCTTTCTAAACCACTGTGAAGGCACATTGTGAATTGTGAAGAGATGCAGGATGTCCTGACCACTGTCCGTCCACAACAGACAAGGCAGCGTCAGAGCCTCCAACCCCAGCGCCACTGCTCCATTAGAATAAGCAGAGAAGTGAGGCTGCCATGACTGCAGATGGGCTTGCATTAATTTTCCTGTTTACACGCCTTTTTATTCTTTATGAAACGAATTGGTAAGACACACATCACATATCCTGGACTCTTTAGATGCCTGGAAGAGAAGTTAAGCTGGCAAGTTCTATAGTTTCTCAGGAAAACAGTGAGTCACCAGTTCAATAAAACAGGACTGCCTGGCTACTAAATAAAATTACAGTCTCTGGGAGAATATGTGTTCTTCCCCGGGATAACAGCAGCACATGAATTAAAAATTACTCCTATGTTTCTAAGCAAAGCATTTCAAAACCAACAGTACTTTGAAATATATTACACAACCAGAGGTAATAACAAGGTTCCCAGGTGGAAGGTCCTACATAAAGGCAATCTTTATTACTTGTCTTTTTGGCACTAATATGGGCTTCAGAATATGTATTTGGGACATTCATTTCATGTTATTGTGGTTCACATACTTGGTTACTCTCCCTTTAATTACTATCACCAGTAAGTTCCCAGAGGCCAGCTGAAATCAATGGGGCTTATTGAAAGACCAAATACTTTCAAAATCTTACCCAGAAAAAAGACTGGTCTTTATACACAGAAAATGATACACAACATTTTATCCTCAGCCCTCTCTGACAATCTCTCCATGCCTTATGGAAACGAGCAGTTTATCACATAAAAGGGGTATTTCTCAGAAGGTCATGAATTCATCCAGGTAGAACATTTTGTATGATAGGTGCACTTTGGGTAAGTGGTTCTGATAGGAACAGTTCATTTCCATTAGCAAATGAGAAAAAGATGGACCCATAGCAGTGAGAAAGAAAATGCTGCTACATCACCACAGTTCCCAACCGGGCAGTCAGGTCTGCCCAGGAGCAGTCTACTCCTCTTCCTACTGTGAAAGAGTTTGATGGGATTACTGAGGAGAGGAATCTTTTAAATATGGCAATGCAACGTCATAACATTGAAGATGTGACAAAGCATGGACTCAGGGTTTGTTTATCCAGCAAGAGGTGAGTCAAGATTAGGCTGTTCTCTGAATAGCATTTTCATCAGCAGAAGTAATCTGCCCTAATTAAATCTGCCTGTGTGAGAGAACAGTAGGCAGAATCGAGAGAGAGAGAATCAACATGGCAAAGCTCCTACATTTAACCTAACATATGGTCAGAGCCACTAAAATTTGCTCCTATTTGATGCCACATGTCAACATCAGCTGAAGCATCTGACAAACAGACCAGCTCCCCCTCTGAGCTGGCACACACTTCCCTTGCCTGAACCAGCTGCATGATGAAAGAGTGGGATTGAGCAATAAATACGGACATCAAGGCTGGAAAGGTGCCACTGCAAATGCAATGAAGACACTTCTGCAACTGAACCTGTTGCAGTGAAGGAAAAGGTGGTACTGTCCATGCTGTACACTGGAAGTCTTCTTCCTTTAATCCTAATCAAATACACCCAATTTGAATCACCAGCTTTATCCTGGTAAGGATATGACACAAGTGAAACACATAAAAGCTCTCTGCCACGTTCATTCACCAGCTTGCATGTCGTGCATGGGAACTGGTGCTTATTCAAAATACTGGGAGCTATTCAAAGCATTAATTGGAAAATGTAAAATACAGGAAAGAACGCTCCCTTCAAGGAAGGAGTTACATGTGATAGGAAGTAGATGAGTTTTCAGAACACAGCCAAACATGCATTGGTACAAAGTCAGCAAATTCTAAATGTCGTGTTTGCAGTAGTTCCCTCCTCATCCGCAAACCATCACGTGTTACCTCCCAGCTGCTGCACTCTGAGCCATCACTGGCTTTGCAGCAGCTGCCAAAGTAATCTTATCTTCATGGAACAACTTTGATACCTGTTAGAACAAACAGGTATATTCGCACGACCTCCCATCTCATTGCAGTGGGCAGAGCAGACCCAGAGCAGCGAGGGAGTTGCCTAGAAATGAAGACCTGTACCCTCCTCCAGATACAATCTCTGCCTCTACTGGTCAGGGAGGAGTGGAAAGTTGACAGGATGCTTCCCTTCCCCTCCTTATCATTGATTTAAATTATTGCCTTTTTCATCTCCTTTTCCATGTCACATGTCCCATGTCCCATTTTACCTATGTATTGAAGAGCTCTGCCTTTCCAGGGTCTGTGGATTTGAGAGCTCGGGAGAAACTGTTTTCATGAAGCCAAATTGGCAGAGGAACGTGGATTGCTTTTTCCCTTTTCATTTTCTTTTTCCTCCTAGGAAGGCACAGTTAAGAGTAGGACACAGAGATTAATACCAGCAATTTGTAGGAATGTCTAGATCACTGCAGCCTGCAGCTGGTAGCCAGTTGGAATGAAAAGATTATATCTCAGAGGCAAGAGAATGTCTTGTGTGAATGCACCTAATGTCTACTGGAGAAGTTAAAACTCAGTTATTAAAAGAATAAATATGACTAGCACAAAACAGTCAAAGGTAAGCTCTCCAAACCTTTGTAATGCCTCCCAGCATCCTGGCAAATGCAAGTCACAACTTAAGCCTTTGAGGCTATGAGACGGAGCAGAAGGGAAACTGAGCTTTTAATTTAAGTTCTTTGTAAAGCCAAAATCAGTGCCCCAGCTGCTGCAGAGATGCTGATGGTTCAGCGCCACACCACAGGCAGCAGGCTATGCTGGCACAGTCCCTTCCAGCTAATCCTTTTGACATCCGTCTCCTTCTGTCTCTCTTGGCTGGTCAAGGAAATACAAAGTCTTAATAGATTTCACAGCTATTTTACCACTCCAACCATAAATATTTTAGTTCAGCACATCAATAAAGAGATAACCACTTTCTGCCTGATGGAAGTGGTCAGACCTGGGATTCCTGTGCAGTTTAACCTCTGCACATCTCTCAAACTGCATGGCATACCAAAATGAATATTAATTCCAGTGTGCTACACACCTAAGCAACAACGAATGCAAACTCTCCCAATCACTAGAAAAGGAAAGTATTATTTTACAGTACTCCAAAGTGTGCAAGTCCACTTTGCTGCATGCAGGACCACATTCCTCTGCTTTTCTGCCTGGAGACCGTACATGTAAAGCCAGCTGAGATGTCCCTGTACGGTCCTTCCAGCCACGTTACCTCTGAACTGTGCCTATGGATGGCTCCTTCAGACCCCACCGCTGTCACATTATTTCCCAGATACTAATGGAAAGAGCTAATCTCTACATTTGAGTGCAACACACTCAAGTCAACTTTAGACACCTTCAATGGTTCATTTAGATTTAGCTCATTTTTCTCCACCCAGCAAGGAATGGTACCATGCAAAGGCCTCCTCATGATAACCCATAATAAACTGAAGCCCATGGAAACATGCTGAAGTGCTCCTGCAAGCAAAACACAAACTTTTATCGCAGATCGAGTTAGCAATTTGTCAGCCACAATAATGTGTTCAGAAATGAAAGAAAATCAGCCAACTGAAGAAAAACAAGTCTGTTTGTAACGTAACAGAAAGACTGATTTCCCCCCAGTCAGTGAATGTTTTGGTCAAACACTTATTTCTTCATATGAGATTTCCAAATAAAGTGAAATAAATCATTCCAGCGCTGACCCAGAGTGAGTATTTTGGCACAGACAACACGTTCTTTGGCATTATCTGGCACAAGCCTATTGCCACAGCAAGGATACTTTTTAATTTGTAATATTGGCTTCATTTGTGTTTTGACAGGAGAAAATGAAATACTGCTTTGGTTGTTCTGATATCCTTATGCACGCAACAGCAATTTGGGAAAAACAAAGTTTTAGAATACATAATATTTCACTCTGAAAAGCGTAAATAAGCAAGTGGAAAAAAACAAACTATTTTTCATCCCAGTTTCACAGAAATGACAAAATTTACCTTAGATACTAATTTACTTGTCTGTGTATAAATCTCCCGTACTCCAACAAACATCCAATTACAGCCAGAAATGCTCCTGCCACAGCTGCCTCTTGCCCAGCACTCAGTGAAAAACTGAGTATCTTGGATGAGGATCCAGCCTCTTGCACTGAATTTGCAGCCAAACAAATCAAGACTCTCGAAAGCTCAGTATGGCCAAATACCAGGTTTTAATATTCATATATTTGAATCATTTCCATATCACCACATGTGCTTGTTTTTAATGTTTTATACCTAAACTATTAAAACACAAATCATATCCAGACTCAAAATCTTAACTCTAAGCTCATATTGATCACAGTGCTTGAAACCAGAACTGTGCTTCCCACCACCGGATTTTCACTTCGGACCCACTTTGGTTATGTTGCTTGAATGTGATTTTCAGTGGCTTGAATGCAGCACAAGGATCACCCAGTCTCACAAAACTCAAGGCAAATTATGGATTTCTTATGTCAACTCCATTCAAGCCCTGATTTATCTTTTAGCTTTGTTCAGGCTTTCAATGACTGGAGCTTTCCTGAGATCAAGAGCAGTAACTTATGGTATTTGTGTACCATTTGTAAGACATGGCCTGGAAAAGACAAAGTAGTTTTGCAGGAAGGTCTGAAAAGGCTTCAAGGTTCCCTCCCAAAAATCAACAAATAGTTTGTGATGTCCTGAAAATGCCAGAAAAACCTTTAAATGAGGGACTTTGGCAGCTGTAGGTAAAAACATACTAAAGAAGCTGTGTTTGCTCCCAACAGAATGTGTGCTGAACTCACCAACAACCTCAGCAACAAAATCTAAAGCTCTGATTTAATAAAAAGTCAGGTTTGCAATCAATTAGGTATTTTTTAGAACAGTGAAGTCTTGATAATACTGTATTAATTCACAAAGTTATTCAATATACCTCCAGAAATATAAATGGTACCATCCACAGAATATCCAGACTTACAGCAATCCAAACTTGGTGGTGTGAAATTCACAGAGGGACAATTTTCATCGGAGAAACTAAAAGGTTCTTGAAATGGCAAATATTTACCTCTGGTGCAATGTAGTCTGGAGTGCCACAGAAGGTCCTGGTTGTTACTCCATCTAACATATGTTCTTTGCACATTCCAAAATCAGCAATTTTAATGTGTCCTTCTGAATCCAACATCACATTATCTAATTTCAGATCTCTATGAAGAATCACAGTAATTTAATGTTAATGTTGAGGATCAACTAGGGCCAACTTATCTACTTCTGAGCCTAGGTGAGGAACACGTGTGGATCTTCTGAGGGGTGGAGGACACAGGGGTGCACATGCACAGCAGTCTACAGCCTGGAGGGAGCAGGGCACCGCACTGCAGACGCATAAGAATGACCATAAGCCCTGAAAATGGAAAATCAACGAAGAGATGGCTGCGTATGACCATGAGCACACTCACACTGAGACTTCTGAGGTGTTGTCGTGGTTTGAGGCTGTCAAACCCATGCAGCCGCTCTCTCACTCACTCCCCTCTCTTTCTTCATGACAGGTGTGAAAGTGTTCAATATCACACAGGAATGCACAACAGTGTTCTTCATTTTCAAGAGGTTTCATTTGCGTTGGGCAGAGTACAGATGCTGGAAAAGCTCAGATCAAGCAGTGCACAACAGAAAGAACACTGCAGTGATTCCTTCTTATAAAAGGCTTTAAAAATGCACTGAAATGTTAAAGAAACTGATCCTTTCCATTTAGAAATTCAGCTCAAAATGATTTATGTCAGATTATACTCACCTATAAATAATCCCTCTGTTATGCAGAAAGAACAACCCAATTGAGATCTCAGCTGCATAGAACCTGTATGAAAAAAACCCAACAGTCTCTTATTGCCTCATGATTTCCTTCAGGCAAAATATTCTGGAAATGCATCACGGTAAAGAATGATGGTATAATAGCATACAAAGTATATAACATACATGGGGTGTATATATATATATATATATATATATATAAAGTATAAAAATACATACTGCAGGTAGATGACATAAAAGATACTTCAGTTTGACTTTATCAGAAACATTTTGAGTATTTGATGATAAAATAATGTAGAATTCAGAAAAAAGTGTGAAAATCTCTCCCCAGACCACAAGAAAGTGCTGCAGGAGCACAGCATTTTGCTGCTTTGCTCTAACCCTGCCTGCAAGGGTCGTTATCTTTAATCACATATCAAGGCTGAATGCAGGATGCTGCTCAATTTACATCGCAATTCATATGCCCTGAAATAATCTGCAGAAATGGTATTCCTTTATACAGGCTGTTAATAGATTAATTACATAAAACTAATTAAACTGATTACCATATAAACTATAACTGCTGAATGAAGTCAAAAGATACGTAACATTGATGGATGTTTGAAGCCAGTTGCTGTGCAACTGTGCAAATTCTAAACAAGAGGATTATTTAAAGATGAGGTTAATTTTTAGGCTAGCATAAGGGAAAGGGAAGCTCAGCTCAAACACTTGATCAGAGGTGTTTGTGAACGCATGTGCTAGAAGATGCTCCACCGGCATAAGCTGTCATGAAGTACCATAGCTTTCAACGGGTGTTGGCAAGTTACATTAGTTGGGAGTCAAGGAGGATCTGACACCTTCTAGTTTTTATTCAGCAAGTTGTGAAATCTTGTTCTCTATCTCAGATACTTATATTTAGAAGGCCTCTCATTTAAAGGAGCCCTGATTACTTAAATCAAAATGAGAAACTATTTTGGCTTAACTCTTAAAACAGTTGGTCACACTTGATTTTAAAGTTTCTTTGGTAAATCATTTATGAAACACTAATAAATGATGATGAGATGATAGAAGCATGACTAAAATGGCACTGATGGATGTATCCACATCTCATATGCTACAGATCATTATCAGTTGCTCACTGATATGCCAGATGTACAATTACCTAAAAGGGATCATGTATATAAACAACTTCTAATCATTTATCAGCGCCTCACAAAACCCCTTCCATAATCACATCACAGAAATCCGCACAAGCTGTACATTGAATTGATCTTGTATAAACTATGATTTATATTGCAGTCCTGAGTCTATTTGTATTGCCTTTCCCTGTAACATTAATTCAGTCTGAAATGTTCTAATCACTTGATGCTTACATTCACCTTTAAAAACAACACCAGCATAACAAGTAACATCTTTAATTTCCTGATGCCTTGTTTAAATTCTTGTCACTTTTAAAGCCGGCATCGCATGCCTTTGCTTGTGCTATTTGCCAACAGAAAGGCACAGCTAACCTTGGCCTCTGTGTGCAATTTTTAACATAAATTTCAGCTTTTGGGGCTAAAAAACACAACTCAAAAAGGCCAGCCTTGACTTCATAGGGAACCTGGGAGGCAGAAGAAACCTAATCCCCTTACAGTCTAAAATTAACATGATGACACGATTTAAATATATAAACATGAACACTCACACTGCTTGTGGCTCCTTAAATTTTCCTACTTGCTGAATGTGATACATGAGATCACCACCATTCACATACTCCATAACAAAATACAGACGGTCCTAGGATAAAGTATTAAAGATGCACAAAAATACATTAGAGAAAAGACTAGATAAGGGTTAATCAGCAAAAAAAAAAGTCACTACTATGTCATTATAACACTTTATAAGATTATGAGGACTGGTTGTACATTCTGGCAATACTGATAGGTCAGGAAATGGAAGCGGAATGTCTTGTAAAACCAGCAAGAACGTATGGACTCATGAGATCTGTCTTCATTTGCCAATTTTAGTGATGTACTTTTACATAACTCTAGTCTATAATTGTTCCCATAACTATTCACATGCAGTTCTGTATGAAAAATCTCTCTAAAAAAAAAATATATATATATATAAAAAAATTAAAGATGGTTGAAAATTCTTGCTTTGAGGCCATTTCTAATCCATCCACATAAATCTTCCTTTTGAAGATGGGAGGTATTCAAATATACTTTTATTATTAAGAAGCGGCAAGAAGAAAAGTTGTGTAGGGCTCACAAAAGTATCTGGAACCTTTACAAGTGACTACATATTTATCTCTTGCAGGCACGTATTTCAGCTAGAGGAAGATGGCAGTTCAGTCTTATGGAGGGAGACTTTTCTTGCATAGTGAGGATTTCTAAAGGCCATATCCAGGCATCTCAAATCAAACACAACCATAATGTATTTGAGTGCGCTTCAGTTGCGTTTTCCCACTGTAACCTTCAGACAGTAAGACTTCAGGCAGTAGTTCTATTCATCAGCTTTCAGAGGACTAAAATTGAGCTCTTCCAAGTGACTTTGTAAGATTACATTGTTTACAAACATGTGGGATTTAGTGGGTGATTCTGACCACCTAACGTTACCCTCTGCAGTTATACCGTGATCCTGACAGCAGATGAGATACATTAACAGTCTTCCTCCCACTTATTGAAGACAGATTGTTGGCTTCCTCTCATTTCCCTTCAGCTATTTTGGACAGAATCATTATCCTGAAGTATTTGTAGGAAAGCCTGAATCCAATATTCTGATGGGAAAGAGATTCATTAGTAAGATGCTTTAGTTCAATCTCTTTCCTTCATTGACTGAAAGTCTCTCATCATCCAGAAACTAGGATTTCAGATTATTAACAGACATTTTAAAACTGAGATTTCCTAAGCTGGGTCCAATAGACAAGCCACAGGCAAAGCGTTTCATTGGCTAGGTCTGATTTATCAAATCCAGATTTTTGTATGAATTGTCTTATTGCAAAATAGGAGCCTGTATCTACAAGCACTAACCAAAACCTATCAGTTTTCCTATGACCACAGTTCATGCCTTTTCCTTCACATACAATTTCTCATTTTTACAGCTAATATTAAGCCTCCAGAATATTTCATGACACTAAGTGCAAACCGCTCAACACTTTGGAATACATGAAGTAAATTAGGCAAAGGTGTTAATGATTTATCTAGGCCTTATGCAGCTCTACTGCTCTTGTACATGGTAAGACAAAAAATGATACTGTCAATACTAAAACCCCACTTTTTTCCTCCATTCCCCTTTGCTGGAAAACATCATTTATATTTTTAAGATTTTACATTTAAAACCTAGTTGCTCAAAAGAAAAATAGGAGCAAACAAAGTGGTTTCTTTTATTTACTGATGAAAATAGCAGTAACTTTTGGGCTACTCGTAAAGTTATATATAGAACCAGAGGGAGATATATATATAAGTCTATTTCTGACTAGGACTTCTTATTTATTATAAGTATCTTTATACTGTAAGCAGAGGCAGGAAAAATGGAAGCAAGCAAGCGAGCAAGAATTGCCAAGTGCAATAGCTCCCACATTCATGTTTTATTGTGATTAATTATGTCTGCAAATCTGATGCATTCAGGCCACTTTCTGCTCAGAGATTTGTAGACATTAAAGGGAGGTTGAAAATGCCTCTAAGAACACAGACAATTATGCTATGAAATGGTGGCGGGATGACGTGGCTTGTTTGTGGAACACAACGATGTTATTAATCCAAACTGGCTGTTGCTTGTTCATTTGTTTTTAGATTAAAAGCCATCAACAGTTTTAGAAGTAAAAGATAAGGAATATTAAAGTGGAAAACCAACATGTCCTTCCATCAACCCATCAAATGACAACACAGCCCTGAGGCACCAGTTCAATGCCACTGTCATAAGATGGCTACAAGTGAGACAAGAAGAGCCTTGAGTTCTTGTGAATAAAGACCTCTACCCCATCTGGAACATTTGGAGCCAGTTCATTAGTGGTGGGGTGTTTAGCCATACCCACGCTGAAAATCAAAAGCACACTAAATGCCAACTCTCTACCAGGCAGCATTCCATGTCATCTGACAGACAGGCATGGTGCTGCTGGACCCTCAGATCCACCCTGAAGTCTGTTCCTGGGAGATGCTTTGCAGTGTGGTGGGGCAACGTCCACTTCAAATATTCATAAAGAAGGAAGGAAAAAAAAACAGTGTGTTCCCTCTGTGCTGGTGTGCCTGAAAACTAAATTAAATCCATCAACACTGATTCATGACTATCACCTTATGATATAATAACAACCACTGAGACTTTACAAGTTATATCCTTAGAAGCATTTAGGAACCTTTGAGAATCTGACTTAGCAAAGCACACATTATTAACTTATGAATTGTTACACCGGTCTGCTTGAATTACTGTATGAAGAGAAACAATTAAACCTAGGGTTTGTATTTAACACACAAAGTGTTCATTACATGCAGTACCTCTTTCTTCGCCCATTTCTATGTACAGAATCTATGATATACACGTTGGATGATAATAAATGTTACCGAACTGATAAAATCCATGGTCACATAGTATGGAAAACATCAGGGCTGCAAGGACAGAGCTCACGTACAACTGTTTGGAAACATGAGTGAAGCTGTGTCAGGAACGGTGGTTTGTCTTGCAATGCCAGTACTCGCTTTTCAACCATTGTACATTCAACATCATCATCCTGAATCACCACATCTTTTTTCAGTATTTTGATTGCATAGAGCTCCTCTGTCCCCTTCCTATCTGCCAGCATCACCTGCACAAAGAGAGGCAAAAGGGTGAAAATCTTCCATACCTGTCAAGGAGGCAAGGTGACTTATATGCCCAAAGATTTGTATAGACAGCAATCCAGCCTTTCCTTCTAATGGTATAAACTAACTTGATCAAACCTCCAAAAATACCACTGTTACTCACGCACTGCAATGAGCTGTACCAGTCATTTCAGACAAAGTCTGTGCCAAACCCCTCTGGTTAATCACAGGCACACTGCCAAAGGGCTGATAAAATGTTAAGTCCCTGGGGGCTTCTTCAGTAAAGGGCAATTTATCACAGAAGTTCTTGTTCAAACAGAGAGGAGAAACAGCAGCCCTTTCTTTCCACTAACAGGCTTCAAATACATATATGCTATTCCTGGTTTTCCCCCACTATTCACCCTTACCAATGTTGATGACTTCTAGAAGTGGCAGTGACCTAGGTGGTAAAGCCAGAAAAGTAGACTTGATTTCATCGAAACTACCAAGGAGTGAGGATCTAAAAGGATGTTTCTTACATCCTGCCCAACAGTCTGACTTTTATGCTGTCAGTCATAACTGAAGCCTGCTAGCCTTTAAGGAATCACCCTTTTCCATGTTAAAAAATCCTCCCTCAAAAATGCACATCCTTTTGGCTCTGAATTCTGCTTCTCACAGATCTATATGTTCATTCTTCCTCAAGAACAAAAAGAAAAAAGGAGAAGAACGTGATGGGAAGTTACCGAGAATTCACTCCTACCTTCCCGAAGCTCCCCTTTCCAAGAACCATGAGAAAGTTAAAGTCTGTCAGCTTCACCCTGTCCAGGTTGTTGGATGGCACACTTGAGATCCTGTCTTCTGTTGGAGTAATGACTTTGTTACCAGCTGGCCCAAGTTTGGCTTTCTGAAGAACATACACACATACACACAAAAACAGGAAAGTAAGAAGAGCAGCCAGTTTCCTTGGCAGAATGGATCGGAGGGTGAAGGTCAGAACTGAAGATCACTGTATCTGAGGTGGCATTCCCAGGAGAAAGGCTGCATAACAAAAGCTACACAGACACAACTTCAAAGACTCATTCCAACAGTACTTTTGACATCACTGAATGAAGTGGGAAACTGCTCATGTATAACCAGATAAAGGCAGATATACTTATCTGGTTAGAAGAGCAAAACCAAAGCCAAAACCAAAGCCAAAGGAAAAAAGAAATCACTCATTTTCATGCCAAACACAGCCTTATCTGCTGGTTTTCTTCTGAAATACAGAAAAATGCTTTTCAAAAATGTCATGCTATGATCTACAGAGGGTATTTTAGGACATAAACAGACTCTTCAATACATTCTCTTTTAAAATGTAATTCTTCACGTCACTGCATAGCAAGAGTTAGGAAATCGTTGACATGCATTAAGAAAAATTACCTACATTAGAAAAAAACCCACACATGAGAATTAATGCAGATGAACACGGCCACTTTCAAACTAGCAACACAATCAACTCTGATTTTCATCAAGTGTTGATCTGGAAAAGGGAGGAAGGGAAATGTTACATACAAAGGCTCTGCCTCAGCAACAGTCTGGTGAGAAAGGTTGCCAATAGTCTCAGTATTTCACATAAGACACCATATAATTGTTCAAGTAAGTTGCACTTCAAATCTCAAAGTTAATAGAAGACAAAAAAGTAAGACTCACCAAAAGCCAATGCAGGCTACAACATATCCCTCTCTTTCTCAAAACAAGCCCACAGACCAGCAGAAATAAAGCCTTTGGGATAGAAGCGTTTTCCCCCATGTCTGGTAAATCACCTTTAATATGGCCAATTTACTTTGTGCCATTGATATACGCTCCGTATTTAAGGAGCACTACTTTTCTCACAGCAGAAGTACAGTATTTGCAATGTTACCACTGTTTTACAGACAAAGAAAATCACAGAAATAGAAGTTTATTCAAAGTCATGCAATAAATCATCTTAAAAGCCTGGCCTGGTGTATACCATTGGCAGCCGTGCCGGAAACTGGAAGATATAAACTTTCCCCTCCACGGACAAGTTTAAAACCATTAACATTGAAAGGGGAGACTCGATGGACTCCAGCACTTTGCTACTGCAGGCAGTGATGCCAAGTAATCCTCTGATAGAATAACCACATGTCACTTGGAAAGCATATTCAAATCGGTTGATTCTTCCTTCAACTTTATAAATGCAGAAAGTCTGACACCTGGGATACGAATTTTGGCAATTGTGATCTCTCTTTTTAAAATTGCAATACAGCTTAAAATGTGGAATTTCTTCCATCACCATTAGCACTTGCATGAAAGCAGCACAAAAAAAGAAGCAAAACCCCAATATCCTTTATTTGTATAAGATGAAGACATAGTTTAAAGAGCGAGCTTTGCTGGCCATGCCTTTGTGATGCTCTCACGTGTGGGATCTCAGAAAAAAGATCCTGCTCCTCAGATACAAGAAGCAATTTCAATATCCATCTTTTCACTGAATAACACCTCCAAATCAGGCACTGAATGGAAAACACCAGCTTTCTTTCTTAAAGTCCACTGGGTAGGTTGTTGACTGCTTGGTCAAAAACCGTTGAATTCAGAATAACAAATCCAAGTTTCTTCCTTGGCAGTTTGTTCCTTTGGGAACAAACTAGTGCTCAGGCAGGGAGTGTTCCTGGCAGTACTACAGCCCCAGGCTCGGGGTTGGCAGCCCCTCCATCCAAGTGACAAGAGGTGCAGGTTCATCTGCAGGCTCCTATGCCCTCTGCTGTTCCCAGAGCTGGAAGCTTGGGATCAAACACATGCAAGATGAAATTGCCAGGATCTGAAGGTGGCATCTTAATATCAGAGAACCAAGCCAAGGCCCCTCTGCAAGAAAACACTTCTATTCAATGAACAACAGAGAGATGCTCCTCTTACTATCAGCTTTTATCTTCTTTAAATTACATGTCACTCTGAATTTGATCTTTTCTTTTTTCAGACGGTAGTTTGTTAAGAACACCGGGTGCTTCCTACTAGGTTGATGGGCTTAAGTGCCTTCTGCTCCTGGAACATGGAGCAAAGCATGTCCGACCATAGCTCTGTGCTGATGGGAAGCTGACAGTGCTGTCTATCACATTGCTAGCGCTGAGCTACCTCAGTGCATTAGCCCAGGCACTGGGATGTATAAAGAGAGAACCCTCTTGCAAACCCTGTGTAAGAAAATAGCATCCATGAAATGCTCAAGAACGACCAGGCTGACCCAGTGAAAGCACAGGGAATGAAGTGGAATGGCTGAATGACCTTATTAAATTATCAGACCCTTATCAAAGGTCCGTATTTCCCTTCAGCCAGGACACTGCTCGTGAGTGTGCCAAGACAAGTTTTCCCATTTAGATGTGAATTCCTTTAACTGCTTTTTGTCTTAAGGTCCTAGTGAAAGCGCAGTGGGAATTTCAACACTGGCAAGCATGTCACAGGAGGACACAATACAATACAGGATGCAACAATAATCCAAAATCAAAGCATTTCATAGATGATGCATTAAGAGCTCCCCAAAACACTACAGCAACATGTTTCAATTACGACTTAGCTTCAGGCATTATCACTTTGTCATCTTCTTACTACTATCTAAAAGAATTTACAGAGCTACTGGAGCAAAATTAGGCCATGGGCATGGAAATAAAGTTAGATAAACATAAGGAAGCCATTACAGATGCTACCTGTGCCACCAAGTTTATGAAGGAGCAGAAATAAACCCTGACAGATCTATTACTTATTACCTGTCTTTGAGAATTAGCTGCTGTGTACATTCCATGTTATTCAATTCACCCTGAAGCACAACCCTAAACCAAAACATCTCTTATGAGCTTCGTGGAAGTTTCTATACTCAGCAGAGATGTCACAACTCATCAGTAGTAACTGACATTGATGGATTTAAGGAAAGCCTTTAACCTTGCCCTTCATTACAGAACTTAACGCAGAATATGGGGCAAGACAAAAAGTATGCCAGAAACTCAGCTAATGATGCCTGGTTATGACTAAAGGATCAGGAAAATGTCTTCAAGTATTAAAATTGCTTTACATTAAACCCAGAAAATCTACTATGTTTTCTTTACACAAAACCTACAAAGGGAATGCATGCTGTGCCTCACACACGTTATATACAGTGTGCTGACTTGCAAACTCTCTTCATACAGAGAAATGTTAATCGCTTCCTATGACCTGCCTGGGAAATAACCTGCTGAGTAGATATTTCCCTCAGCTTTTGTATACCTCAGTAATGTCTTTCAACACGGACATTGTCTTTTCACATAAAAAACAATTTATATATTTTGGGTACTTTAAAACTACTGTTAAAATACAGCCAGGAAGAGAAGCACAGGAATAGACAAAACATTACATTACCGATGCATTTTAATTCACATAAATTAATGTAAAAGCATGCACCATTACATTTACTGTCACCTCTGCATCCACGACTGCCCATGAGGAAGACCTTCACTGGTTATTAGAAAGCAAAAGAATCTATTTGTGGCTTATGCTCTGTTAAGGCTAACTTAAGCACTAAAACCAGGACAGATTGTGGATAGAAGTGATTTCCAGAGCTCCTGGGAATGCTGTTTCACCAACATGACCGATCACAGAGGGACAAGGAGACTTGAGGTATTCCAGCTTCTGTGGATCCACACCAGCTGCAGTACATGTGTATTCTCATAAGGTCAAGAACAGGGAATGTTTTAACATGCTCCCAGTGAGCTGTACCATGAGTATGTATCTCACACACCTTGGATAATGCAGAAAGAAAATGCCATGCAACCAACACACTTCCAGATTCCTGGAGCAAAACCAGTTCTCTGCAGCTACAGAAGGGACAGAAACACAAATGATTCATAAAAGCTTACTGGAAAAGAGCAATGATATTTTGCCTCTTGTACCATGACTGAAGTTGAAAATAGCAGAATCCTACTTGAATCCACCTTTACTTTTTATGGGTATCAAAACTTGCTGATGTTGAAGACAGCATTCCAGGCCCTGGATTAATTTTCAATTTCCAACTGCTGGGTTTAATATATTTGATAACAACATTATTACACTGAAGCCAGCTTGCAGCAAACCAACCAGGAAACCAGTATGTTAAATTAGTTAATCCAAGAAGAAAACAAGGCATGCACATCATCTTACTTCCTCTGGTTTGGACGCACCTTATCTTGGCCAGTTCGCTTCCCCTGAAACCACAGGTGAGACACACTTCACATATTCAGCCCAAGTTCACCCCTCCATGGAGCGTTATGAAGGTACAATGTGTTGCACTGGACAGTCTCTCAATTGGTATGTGCTTTTTGGAAATGATACTTCAGGTTGTGCAGCAGAACTGGTTTTTTACTGCACATTCAGTTCAAGGGTAGCAATATTTCTAGATACGAGAAGAAAAAGTCTTCTCCAAAACCTAATGAGAAGTGTGGCGCAAAGAAGTGATTTAAGGAATAGTAATGTACTATTGCATTACATTTCCAACTGCAAATTCTCTTTGAGCCTTTTCAAAACTGATTTTTACTCTGAAGATAATGTAATGGGACAAAACAATGAATCTGCACTTTGGCTCCGATGCCCTCCGGTTATTAGCTCTACTTCAGAAGCTTATGAATTTCAGAGCAAAAAGACTAAATTGGTCATTTTCCCCATTAGCCAACAAATAAAATTCGTGAAGACTTCAAAAACCAGTTACACAATCCACATTCCTACTTCTGTCTCTTTGGGGCAATGATCTACGTATCACAGTGTTAGTGCTTTAACCTGTATCGCTCACCTTCATTATTCCTTTATCTCTTGCAGCCAGCCCACCAACACTGGATTTGTTCCCATATGGAAAACCAATGCTGGGTTCCAAAAGCCCAGACTTGCTGCCACATCCCAGCATCCTTCAAACACGGCTCCAGAAGGGAGAAACCCTGATCGTTTCCCATGGAAAAATACGTCAGCCAACAAAAGGCCGGGAATTCATGGTTCAGTAGAGGATGCACTCCTCTGTTGTCAAGGCAACTCGCTTTTTGCAAGACCAAGATGCCCAACGGGGAGATCTTTGTTAACAAATTCTCCAGAGGAGGAAGTGATAGAGAGAAAACATTTAACAACGCTGCTGACTTCCCATCCTGTGTTTGTGGGTACACACACATACAGCACATACAACTTCCACATGGAAACAGCCACGTTTCATCATTATAGACACACTCCACTGACACCTAGTGGGAAAAGAAATGGAAAGCTTTGCTCTCAGCAGCTGAGCCTCCTGGAGACACAGCTCTGCTGTGCACATCAGCATCCCCTCCCCTTCTCTACAGCAGAGTCCACCTAGCACTGGCTGCTCTGCCATCCAGCCGTAAACAGCAAACAAAGGATGCGACAACAAAGCAGCACTGGCTTCAGTCTCCATTCCAAAACAATCACAGTTCTGATAGTGTGAGGGTCAGCAGCCTACAGCCTGACTGAGCAGGTTCTATCTGGGGTCCCAACATCTGCGTCCTCTTGCCACTTTCAATCAATTCCTCGACAAAATCACAGCTTCTCACACTGCAAGAAGTTCTCACCAGTTCTTTAATAGACTCCAACATGCTCTTTGGATGTCACCGGCTGATGGAACAACCCATCTCATAGTAGCCCACATTGCTCCCAATGCTTCTATTTAGAATTCTTCTATTAACACAAAACCATAACAAAGCTGCAAGTAACACTCAGTGTACCACCTGAAGAAATGGGAAAATGGGTGGTGAGAAGAAAGGAAAGAACAATCAGAACAGTGACATTCCAGTTTCACTACTACAGCCCAGGAGGCTTCAGCTGCAAGTAGGAAATCAATGCTCGCTTATGTCTGCACTAGCTGGACTCTACACCAGAAGCATCAGAGCAGCTCAGATCTCAGACGAACAGTCGGCACTGTCACTGACAGAACTGACAAAACTCATACCAAGGATGCAAAAGAGGAGAAACTGAAATAATCTGCCCAAGTCTCGGAAGGATGAAAAGCCCTATACAGGTTTCCAGTCATGAAAGCCCACTGGGGATTTTGATCAACACATTGAGCTATCAGCAAGCCTTTAATAAAGTAAATAAATGCAATAAATTACAAGTCAAATCTGGAGGAAAAAAACCTCCCATTCACCAAATGTTCTCCATCATAGTGGCAGCTTGTTTCTTAGATGATTGCATTTCCAATTCCATGTAATTATAAATGCTATGAAGGACTATCAATTTCCTAGTTTATACAACTTAATTATCAGGATGCTGAGAATTTTAAATGAGAAAGCCTATTTCTAAGCCCCAGCAAGATCTAGTACTTCACCAGACTGAGTTTTAAGCTTAATACCATAACCTAATGCAAGCTTATAATTCATTAGCGGAGAGTTTTGTAGTCATGGAAACAACAGAAAAGAGAAAGTTAGACCCTAGGCTCTGGATGACTTAGCAGCCCATCAGCCCAAACCAGGGTGGGGACAGCAGGAGCACTACACCTTGCTCCAGCCTGAGCTCATGTCATGGCTGTTACAAGTCAAGAGGGGGAATGAACTTCCTTGGCCATTTTAGCTGTTTCCCTACAAAATATGTGCTGAGCAATCTGGGGAAACGCTTTTGCATTCAACTTCCCATGAAACAGAACAAAAGATGCAGTCTCAGACTCTTCTGCTTCTTTCCTTGACTTAACAAATGCTCATAAAGAAGACAGCAACATGTAGCTTGTGCCATCCCACTGCACACACTGAGTCTTATGTGTTCCTTTCAAGACCAAATTAACTAATGAACTAAATTACAGAAACATATTGCACTCAATGTATACACACTCATATTTGTACAGAAAGGAGCATGCTTAGATTAGACTGGAGCAGACTGGGATGCCCATACTTAACACCACACTATAGCAAGACACACCAGTGCTGGAGTGATGAGCTGGACCACAGGCATTATTGAGGATGCACAAGGTTTATACAGACCATTTTTCAGCCATGTACTCCTTGGTGAAATTACATCCCAGCAAGACTTCCTTGCAGCAAGAAGCACACTGAATATAGGCAAATACGCAGAATGCTGTTTAAATGCACTTATATATAATTTGTTTTCATGACAGCCATGTCACTATGGTGAACTGTGACACAATGCAATATATAAGAATGGAAATGCTTTTTTTTACTTCAGAAGCTAAAGTAGTTATTGAAAGAGTAGCTAGGAAAAGAATTCTTATCATTTTCATTGCTAGCAAAAAGGCATGGAGACAAACAGGATGTTTCATAAAAGTATAAATGGGGAGGGTGATAACACTCTCCCTGGGAGTTAAATATAGACTATTCTATGTCTTTAGTTTACTCTTCCCCTCATTTCCTCCCCTCCTCCCCTTAAACTTGTGCCATATTTACCCTTTTGGTTAGTAATAGTGAATTTGTTTGAAGGATTTGCCTGAAAAAATTAATTGTGCCATACACAGAAAGGAACAGAAATGCCCTTCTGCAGAAATCATGGGGAAGAACACAGGCAACCTACTCCTGAAGCCCACCCTCGAGCTGAACTGCTTTGCTCATCACATAGGAACGATGATATCAGAGTGCTCCTGAATCAGTTTGGGTTACATACATCAGAAGTGGTGTGCCAAACAAAGAATCCCGGGCAATTAGTAAAGCGGAATTATGTTTCCTAATCCTAGCAGGAGCTGGGTACTTGGATCTCATACCTCTATTAACACTCTGCAGGCTCACAGAACAGATGAGCTTGTTCTACTCAGTGACTCACAGATCCCCACTGAGGACCATTACTAGCAGATAGCGTATAAAGATGAGCATGATGGAGGCAGAAAGAAGGTAAGCATGGAATTCCTGAGGCACCTGAAGGTAGAGATGAACTGAGCACTGTAAAGGTGAGCAGAGGCAGCGCTCACCTGTACAGCAGCAAATTACTAAGTACTTTGATTAGAGGAAAAATCGTCAGTTAAAAATCTTGAGTAACGTATGAGTATACTGCATTTTATCCAAACAGCAGTTTCATTTAATGCGTTTGTGTCTGAATATATACCGACAATCACTTGGCATGATTTCATTCCTTTCCCTTCCCGACTTCTGCTTGCCAGCCGCTTGCTTTGGGAGCTATTCCACGTTCTTTACTTGTGGGAAGTGTGGACAGCTGTGTGAAGGAGTGGCTGGCAGAGAAAGGTCATAGCCAATTAAACCTGGATCTCACC
>JASSUY010030942.1:0-18975 GCA_032466535.1 Forpus xanthops | reverse complement strand
TTAACCAAGCGCTGTGTGCAATAAAGTTGAAGTTTGCTGACGACCACCTGGTGTCTGCTCTTCCCTTCGCCGACATTTACTGACCCCGTGTGGTTTCTTGCTCCAAGCAGAAATTACTTCCTCAAGCTCAACATCACGTTCAATGGGAGTTTACTTATGATAAAGGCAGTAAGAGACTCCTAAAGGACAACAGTTTAACATGCCACTCCGAGCTGCTTATTTTGGGGGTTATAACCTCATTCCCTATTCATCTTTTTGTTAAATTTATTTATGTTGCTGTATAGAAGTCTGAACTGTACGAGGTACTTGAACAGATGATGTCTAAGTGATGCCCAAATTTGCCAGGCTCAAGGCTAAGGTCACTATATCCCCTAGAAAATGTAGACAATGAAGTCAAATGACTATGAAAAACAGTAATATGAAAAGGGATTTATCTACCTTAAGAATAGGATTTTCGGATGGTACTGCCCTGGACAATGTATGTATGCTGTGAGCAGTGAAATGCAGAGAGGGAAGAGCTTCCAGGTTCCCATTTGGCACTGTCAACATGTTTAATCTGTTTAATAATCCTGTGGCCACCTGAGTCTATTTGTTTTCTGCTTTTATTGCCAAACACGCCATCCCCTGAAACAGAGCAGTGTGTAACGAGATGAAATGTAATTAAAGAGGCTGCCTAGGAATAATATTCAAGAATTCTCCCAGAAATATCCTGCGGTAGCAGTAATAAAACCCCAGACAACAAATGCAGCACTAGAACAGCAAATCCCTAAGTGACAAAAGAGAGAACTGCTTTTCTATATGCTCCTTCATTCTTTACTTATCCTAATTACTGCAAAGTTTCAGTCATACAAAACCTGGAGTGTAGAGTTTGCTTTTAAGCATAAAACTCATTTCTATATGTAGCTAAAAAGAGTAAGATTCTGATATAAAATAATCATTAATGACTTCAGTTCTACCTGAACTTAGTGCAAATCTCTGCCACCGAACACCACAGCCATGAGATGCTGCATACCAGGATTGACTTTAAAACCTTGGCATTCTGCATCCAGTGAAATTATTTAGCACACACAAGCACACACACAAAGATGAAGGTGTTTTCTGCATGATATGAAGAAAATAATCCATGTAAATACACGCTTTGCTGGTGGAACAAAAGCAGCAGCAACGTGTGATGCTTCCCAGTGACCGGTAATTCCATAAACAAGTGCTGCTGATGGTGGACCTCGCTCGCAGCATTCTCAAATTTGCTGTGATATTATAAAATCATGTTTGCACACTTTACCGGCTTCTCACTCTAAAGTGTTACATTATCCTCAGGAACACAGCCTTCCTCCTTCATCAGCTCCTGCTGCTTCCTTTCAATTCCAATCTTGGGAACACAACCTCCCCAGACGTCCCACATAAACTGATTACTTACAAAATTATTTCCACAGACATGCTAACGTCAGTGGTGATAAGCCTGCAGAATGCAGCATGCAGTGATGCTTCTGAGCTCAGGTTAGTGATGCTAAGTCACTGCCAGCAGCAAGCAGAGCAGGGATTTGTAATAACGGAGAGAGAGAAGACAAACAATAAAGAAGCAGCATTTTATCCCATGGAAGTCTCCTCTTCACATCAGAACAAAGCACCAACTTCCTTTGTATTCACATTTAAGATTCACAAGGACTAAGCATGAATTTTGCCTAGGAAGCAGCTGTAGGAAACTGTCCAGCTCTTTCCTTAATGGTACTTTGGTGACAATATGAGTTGACCAAGGATCCTGTCAGTTACATCAGTGCACTTCAAGGTCTGGATCTTACAAAGAAGTGATTAACACCACGTTAGACGTAACTTCACGTTTATCCCAGAGGTGTTATTTCAAGGTAGACTTGCTCTGGTTTAAAATACATTTACACAGAGAAACTTGTAACGTCCCTGCATTAAACAAGTTTCACCAATGAAACCACCATGTGGTTTTACTTTCAAGTAAGAAGAGATGTAAAGCATTGAGGGAGGGTAGTCCTCTTCTGTACAGGCTTTTCTGAGATAAACACATCAGATAAAGAATCGAGGTTAAGAGAAAACAAAGTTACTCATTGCACGGCAAATGATTACTGCATTAGGAAATACTTGGTAATGATAAATACTCTTTGTTTTTCCAGTTCAACATTAAAACATTTGTTAAAAACATGCACTAATGATATCAGCAACTCTTCAATAATAAAACGTGTCTTTTAAGTTAAGCATTTTAAGCTTTGAGCTCTAAGATGCCAACTGCTTCAGATCAACTTAAATTGCAAAAACACTATTGGAAGATGATAATAGGTTCAATCATTATTAGATTCTTGAAAGAGTTTACATCACAGAACTTCAAATTACATTTAAATCGTAATTAACCAATGTTTGAAACTGAAAGCAGGATTTGTGTCAGTAACCTTTTTGCCTTAATAAAAGCAAGAGAGTTTGTTAGAGATACATGCAACAGAAAGTTCACACATGTATGTTCTCGATGCTGATGTGGGTCTTTTATGGCACTAATTCAGTGATGTGGTGATTAGTGAAAGAAGGAAAATGGGAAGGTGAACAGGTGAACTGGTATTTCAGGTATCACAGCAACTGTGCATATGGGTAATATGATATAGTATACTCCAACTAAGACATAGAAATATATTTTAGTATTTTATGCAGTATATTATATCATAAACATGCATGCTATATTATGTAGATTTATCTATTTACATATACAGTGAACATGAGCATTTTCTGATCTGTGGAAGCCAGTTAAAGTTCCATGAGTGTCTTTCAAATTAAAGATGCACCATTTTCCATTTTCCATGAGAAGGTGGCATTCATTCAAGTGACTCCTTCAGGAGAAAAGGCATCTGCTGAGGTTTGAGCAAGAAAACTTTGGATCCAGGGACTACTTTATGCCAAATCATAGAAAATGCCTATTTCATTCTTTTATCCATTAGGAGAGCTTAAACTGGGGAAATAGCAAGTGCATCCTTAAAATAAGGTGAGAATGAAAAGTGATTTTAATAAACTTCAAACACTGGTAAAGACAATTGTGTGGAGAGAAAGGTGTGGGAGAACACCAAGGAGAAAACTACCTTGAAGAAGTGGATATTTACATGACAGTCCTGGAAGAGACAGGAAAGGGAGAAACACTGCTTGGTTAGTAAAGGGCTTGCAAAGCAAAACAACAATGATTAGTAGCAGAAGTAAGCAAAATCAAAGCAGCGAGAATACGGAAATGGACACGTCTGCTACACAGAAAAATCATAGAGAAGGAACCATGGTGTTAATACCCTGCCAGTACAGAGCATGATGCAGCACAGTGGTCTGCACACAGCTGCTCTTCAGCGTGAGCCTCGGACATGTACATACATACACTTCATGCACGGAACATTCTGCAATGAGTTAAACCACTGCAGTGCATAAAGCTACATGTATGTACAGATGTGTGCATTCTGGGCTCTTCACAACTAACGAGCACTGCAGAGGGGCGACAGCACAAAAGTTGGGTTTGATTATTTTTGGCCTTGTTCTGAGATGCACATTTAACCTTTATGTATGGGATAAAGAAATCTCTGCTGTCAATACGGTTTTGTATGTTCTGCACCTTAAATCACAACATACAAGCTGAGAAAAGCCTCACAGAAATCACAAGCTGATACAAACTGAGACCAGAGATGTAAGTCATTTGGTTAGGAAATTTCAAGCTCTCCAGTTTCAGATATGATGAGTCAATGGGAAACCTCCAGATAAGTGCATATGGGAATTCCCTGTGCCAAACTATAGCATAGAACAGATGGAGTCATCTAACAGCATCTCTATACTGCTGCAAAGTATTCTCTAATGATTAAATATGCACAATTTAAAAATAGGAATGAGTGCCATGGCCAAAAAAAGCAGCTCTTCTTTTTATATCTCTATATACATAATGAGTGTGTATTGATGTGCCAGTGATATTTTGGCTGGTCATGATTGCAGTGCAGCTTAGTGCCTGTTTCCTGAAAAGTAAATTCAATCCTTTCGCTTACAATCTGAAGTGTCAGCGATGTTAATGCTCTTTTCCATGTCACCTTTGCTGAACTGCCTGGAGTTACAGTGATTGCTTCAAGAAGGAAATGCTATTGGGTAGATATGGACAAAACCATCGCCAGCCTTCAAAGGCTTAAAAGAAACAACTTTCACAGCCCTTGCTAAGACTTTAGACAGAGACCTGAAGAACCTAACTCACACATTAACAAAATCACAAGCTCCTCGCCAGGACTGACTGAAAATATATTTAATTAAAAAACTCACTGGGTTCTTCAGAAGTTACTGAAAGAGTCCCTGGAGCCGTGTGCCAAAGCCCTGGCTATGGACCTGCAGCACTTCCACCCAGCCTCCAGCTCAGAAGTAAAACTGCTCTAGGATGCTGTAGGCATTGATTAAAGGAATAAAATGTCCTTCTGACCCATAACTGTTGTGAATGATCAGAAAAATGCCAGATTAATGAGGAAGTATTGGCCTTCTCCTTTCTAACAAAGCCACCAAAAACTGCTTTAAAAGAAATAATACTAAAGGGAGTGCTAAAGAGCTGAGAAATGCAGCACCTGCAGAGAAACAAACTGAAATGATGCACTGATGTTCAAATGAGAGAGCTTTCTTTAGCGTTAGACTGCAACATTGAAAGTCATCATAAAGCTTTAACTGTGCCTTGAAATCTGTGGCAGTTTTCCATCATCATTTAACACTGGCTGTACTGACACAAAGAGGGGCCTGATGGTGTAACTACATGTTAGCTTCCTATGCCACAGATTGAGATAGGCTGAGATAGGCTTTATATACAGACTGAGATAGGCTACTTGTTCCATATCTGCACAAGGATTAACACACAAGTGGGGTCAAACAAAATGCTGTTCTGCTTCTGGAAGCACATCAGAAGTGGAAATACCCAGAGCTCCTGCGTCACTGGAGAAGTTACAGGCACTTATAACTAAGCCTGATACCCAAGCTGCTCTTCTATTTACAATATTAAGGCATTTTAGAAGATATCTTCTTTAGGATCATAACAACAGCTCTGTTTAGAAGCACTGAGATGTCAACCAAATGTCACCACTGACTGTACACTTCCAATTATCAGATATATCTACCCTGTTCTGTTCTCTGTTCCTTCTCTGGTTATGTTTTGATCTGTTTAGTCTGCAAAAGGAAAGTACAGGTCTAGCTTCTGTACAGCTTTCACAGTGGTTTCACTGCACAAAGCCTCTGAAAGCATAACCTGAAAACAGCCAAAGCAAGAGTGTGGAGTGTCCAGAAGCACTGCAAAGCTAGGTCATGTCACTTCTTGGCAGCAAAATTATCCCATCAGGCAAGTGAACAATAATCACAGAATCACAGAATGGTTTGGGTTGGAAAGGACCTTAAAGCTCACCCAGTTCCAACCCTGCCACGGGCAGGGACACCTTCCATAGAGCAGCTTGCTCCAAGCCCCTGTGTCCAACCTGGCCTTGAGCACTGCCAGGGATGGGGCAGCCACAGCTTCTCTGGGCACCCTGTGCCAGAGCCTCAGCACCCTCACAGGGAAGAGCTTCTGCCTAATAACAAATAAGAGCTACTCTGGGATGGTTTATCCCGTAGCTGAATCAATCCCAGAAAGAGGAGACTGGGAATACAGTATACAACCAGTATGGCCACTTTCTCCGGGTACCCTGTCTGGCCTTCCTACCCCACACAGGTTCATAGATCTGGCCCACGATGTCAACTAACAGATGGAAATGGTACCTGATTTTGCTAACACTCATTGGCAATTACTTTGCAGAAAACCCATTTATCAGAATAATGTCATTGTGGAGGGATTTCATTGATATTCATTTTATTAAATGGAATGGTACAAAACTAATTGCCAGGAAAAGCCATGTGCACTTGATGTCTCAGCTGGAATCCTAATGCAGCTGCTGCAGCAGTAGGTGTGGATGGATGTCCCCAAGAAGCACATCCTGAGGTCCACCAGAATGGTCCCATACAATCCCCACAGGGGGGACAGCAGTCTGAGCTCTCCCACAGAAACTAAGGGAACGATTTTGTTCTACTGAAACACACACAGAGAGCTACAGTAAAGGAAGTAATTAGAGCAAAGGAAAATGCCTGACATCTTTAGAGTATGTACCAGGAGAACCATTATGTACCTTCCCCAAGGAATGCCTCACAATTAAGATTATATGAGCACTAACCTATTCCCTCATAACAACGTGCTTGGGTCACTTTAATTACTAAAGCTGACTGAGGCGATTCAGATTGCTCCCATCACTTAATATACTTGGTACTTGGTAAATGTATCCATATGTAAGAACTACGGCTACTCTGCTCTTTTTCTAAGTCAAAAAATCATCGCTACAGGCCCCAACAGCTGCTTTATTTTAGTAGCATTTTCCATGATGGTGATATGGAAAGAAGGGGACAGACAGAACAATTAACCAGCCTACCTTTAAACCCGAGTTATACGGTTATTATTCTAAGGTGCTATTTAAGTATCAAGAAGCGCTTTGCTAAGCAGCAAATTACAGGAAATGGGGCTTGGCAAACTAAAAAAAACCTGCTTTACAACAGAAGTTTTAGAATTTGCACATTTCCCCGAATAAAGTAACAGAATAATGCTCTAAATGGCAAAAAATACTGCTCAAATCAGAACCAAGTATGAAAACTACAATAAGGTTGCAATATGTCAATATTCTGCTTTTTTTATTAGCAAAATACTATAAGAAGTATATAACAAATAGTAGATATTGTGGTTAAAAGACTTGCTGGTTTGAGTCCACGGAACCACCTGGGAATGTTGGGAGTTCCCATGGCAACCTCAGCATGGACAATTACAGAGCAGCTACAATTATTGTGAATATGCCTGTTGAGAAGAGAGTTTCGTTTTGAGATGGCCACAAATAATGCCATTCCGGAAAGAAAATTCACACCCAAAGGGTGAAACCAAATGAAAAACAGTGACAGATTTTATCCTGCCTCCACTTCCTACAGGAGTACATTTTTATCTCTAACTATTAATAATGATGTATCATCTATAAATCACTGAAGACAGATTTGATCATACTGCTAAATGAGCAGGTAATTGATTTGTAGGGCAAGATCCAGAAAACAGATTCAATACAATTTGTTGTAAACACTGCACTGCACCTACACGTAATGTAACTTCATTTCTATACAGCAGACAACTTCATAGGATAATACATAACAGGGTATAGGAAAATCTACTTACTGAGGTCTCTGTGTGATTCTATTAATGAAACCACCGTCCTACTTAATCTTCCTCTTCCCTTTCCAAATTTGGTCCCATTTGTTGGCTAGGATCTCTAACTACTGAGTGCAAGTCAGGAGTTAATTTTTCATCTAGTTTAGAACTGTCAGAATGAGCCATGAGAAAACTTCTCGTCACAAACAGTTTTTACTCTTCAATCACAAATGTAAGGAACAGAATGTTTCAATCTCTTATTTATTTACTTATTTATAATCTTGTATAGTTATTTGATGGTAGATTTATGCAGAATAAATGACTTCCAGTATCTGTGCCAGAAGGTCCAGTCAGTAAAGCAGCACATCAATGAGATTTGTGCGACTAAAAGCACATTTAAATAAGAAGCCTGCGTTGTTAAAGTGGAGCGAGAGGGGTGTAATAGGATTGTGTAAACAGCCTGAAATCAGTGAGGGCTTTAGGCTAAATCTTAAAGATGCCTGTTAAACTGTAGACACAGGCAGATGCTTACATTTGATTTAAATGGGAAGTAGCTCCTAAGTGCTCTGGGAGAGCTACTAAGTAAGTGTCTAAACTTGAGTCAAATGGGCAAAGTCAGTTTTAAGAACATCTCAGATTGATTTAAGACCAGAAACTGGTTTCAGAATTCCACAGCGTGCCCAGGGCAGTGGTTGTGTCAGCATCCTGGAGGGATTTAAATACGTGTAGATGTGGTGCTTAGGGATGTGGCTTAGTGGTGGACTTGGCAGTGCTGGGTTGGACTCTTAAAGGTCTTTACCAATCTAACCAATCCTATGATTAAATCACAAATAGCAGCACGTTTCTCAGCACCATCTACTTGTTCCTTAGTACACGGTACCTAAAATAAAATGACTATTTAAGCCAAGATATATATGATAAGAAAAATAATGTAAGAGATGATCAGTCAGCACCACTTCCGTGCCACACTAGAATAGCTAATGAGTTAAATACCACCATTCAGACATCTGTGCTGATTATTTTTACAAGCTGTAACAGTAATCCCCCTCGAAACCAAATAAGAACATTACTGGGAAGTGCTGCTTCCCTCTCTTCCTCCTTAGAGTGGTATATGTTGAGAGTATGAGGCTGTACCTAAACCCTTTTACGATGTAACAGTGCATTATACTAGCCTTGGTCTAGTTATAATCGTGTATTTTGTTTGCCTACCAGTATTCCCATAAATCATTACAAAGTTTTAGGACTGGTCATTATACAACTCTCAATGATACTGCTGGAGACACTGCGTTCACGGAAAACCTATTCCCTTCCCTTGATTAATTCAGACCATTAAAATAGCACCAACCACACTACCTGCAGGAGAGGGAAAGCTTCAAATACACAGTGCTGAAGCTGAACTAATTAGACTTTGAGACAGACTCATGATTTCTGGGGCAAAGGTGACCTCATGTGAAGCTGCCACTTCTGGAACCCAGTCCGGTGGCTTTACACAATGCAAGCTCTCGTGATTTCTTTCTTCACTTCATTGCAGGACACAGAAAAAGCCTGTCTGTTTATTCTGCAACCAATGTATTTACAGTAGGCTTAAGAAAATAACCTAAGAGACTATAAATTCAATATGCAAACATTCTGCATAATAGCTGACATTTTCAGATAGACGAGTTTGGTGATTTGCCTTTGTGCTGTCTCTGTCCTGATTAAAAAACCAGATTTTTATACTTGTATCACCAACATACACAATATCCACCCAATTCCAGACTCTGCACATTGCACAGGGCCATGGAAGAGGTGAAAAGAATTACTTTTGAAGCTATTCTTTTTTGGAAGATAAAAAGTAAATATGACCTTGAATAGAAAATGACCTAGTGCAGCAAAATAAAATCACACTGGTCAGATCACAATTGTAAAGAAAAGAAAATGGAATGGAGATTGGAATACTTCTCAAATGTGTAACAAAAATCATAGTTCATGCTGCAGACAAAAATATGGCCGCTGATCCGAATGCGTTCAGAAGAAATTGATGCACCTTTTCTTTTTCTTTCTTGAAAGTTGAACATGGGCCGTTTTTCCTCACTTTCTTGGGTTAACCCATCTTTTATAATAACAATGTAGAATTCTGCCTGATGGTGAACATAAGAAATTGCCATTTCAGGTTGAAAGGTACAGGTGTGTTTGCTTATGCACAACAGGTACATTAATAACTTTCTGGATAAACAGTTATATCAGAGTTGTAAATGTTCAACCAGAAAAAAGGAAACAATAGTGTAGATTGGAAGACTTTAAATTCAATGTTGTGTATGCAGCTGGGAAGAGCAGGCAAGTCAGAGGAGCTGAATCCAGTACAGCCATTAGCAAACCACGTCACTTCCCAAACCCTACCTTTCCTGTTGCTGGTCTTAATGGCCAACAAGTGTTTTGCTGTAATGGCTATAGCTGCCAGAAGAGGCAGACTTGCTGGCAAAGACTGTCCACTAAGAAACAATTCCTTTGCATGGCATAGTGAGACCATGCTTGTGACTACCAACCACTCCAATCTGCACCACAGGAGGCAGGAAGACTGCGGGAAGTATCGCTTTCCTCCAGTGTTTCTTTTCTGTATGTAGCCAGCAATACTTCCAACCCTTCAAAATTCCATACCCACACAAAAGCTGTCAGAATCTCAGATCTACAAAGGTTTGGAGGCTCCAAGCAATCAGCAATTAACACTGTAAATATTTGCTTTAAAAGAAAAAGCATTTAGTGTGAAAAGTTCTAAGTATTAAAATACTGTTGTTTGTGATAGTTTAATTTGTCAACTAATGGAGATACGGTGACACGGGCTGGCAGATTGTGCAGTAAGAATTAAAGACAGTGAAATTATTACATATACTTCACAAAAAGGATTTTCAAATACCAACTTACAAGTGTCAGAGAGAAGCTCAACTCTCAGAGAAAATAGCACAACTACTGACTTACACCATGTGGTCCAACCTCCAAGAAACCCAAAGGCACACAGTGCTGCCACAGCCAACAGAAACAGCAGCACTCTAAAATGTATCTTGTAATACACAGGGTTTTTGGGAATAAAGTGGATAGTGTATGTAATATATAGTAGCACCCATCTGTGTTTAATCCTCACCTCAAACTTCTGCCGGAGCTCTGCGTTTCCATCTTCATCAGCATCTGGAATTGGAACATTATAATATTCACCTTCTTCTTGATTCAGCAGCTTGTACCTGTGGAACATTTGAGAGAACAAAAGTGACTGCACAGCTTAAGTGCTGTTAGAGTTAACATGGGATTTAATTGTATTAAGTGTGGTTTGTACCAATGTCACGGATATGTGAAGAACCACTTTGAAAGATCTAAAGCAAACTCAGAAACAAGATACTTAACCTAACATTAGAACTTTAATCCAAAACTACCTGCCCATGCAGTTTAACGGACAAGGAAATTCTACCATCCTGGGGTATGACGGGAGACATCAGTCTTGAGGAACCTTTGTCTCCAGTGCTTCTGTAGCCATAGACAGTTGACAAAAGGCACTTTTTGAGACAATGTGATGAGTTCTGTCCCTAGTTTGCTTGTTAGGAAATAAGATGGTACTTTATAAAATCAGTTCCTTTATACTTTGAATTTGCAGAGCTATATATAACATCATACACTTTGCAATGAATATATCATATTCATGATAAAAATAAAAGTCTTATCACAAGACGATGTACACAGAACTGAGTGGACAGAAGCCTCATGAACACCACCAAAGAAAAGCATTCCTTTTCTTATCCTCTTTTGCTATAAATAATCCGTTTCTTAGGTTTAGCTGCATTTTCAGTGAACTCATAGCTTGAAATACAGCGAAAAACTCCAGCTTGATCAAATGCAAGAGAAATACTGGAATGCGTTCTATTCTCTCCTCTCTTTTCAGAAACTCTTACCATCCACTGGCTGGCATCTTCATAAGCTCTGACACTCCAAATGAAAGGGATCCCATGAAATCATTTCTGGTTGTTCGATCCCAGTCCCATACCTCTACTGATAACCGTCGATCTTTGTCTGTAGGTTTTAATTTGCTAAAAAGGACAGAAAGAGAGGACTTTTCAATGCAACACTGAAAGAAAAGAATCAATCCATACGCAGGTACTTCATTAAAAGGTGCTACACTTACAATGTGAATGATTCATTCCAGTCTGGATTCAGAGTAGAACGGATAGTTTTTGTTTTTTGTTTACTTTCGTTCTTAGGATCTGGGATGAGCTTCAGTTTAACGTAAGGATCTGAAAGTCCATTTGGATCCATGGGAATTAGGTTTTTTGCTTCTCGCACTGTCAACATAAAACACAGCTGATTTGTACAGGTCTACAAATCAACATAAAAGAAAGCAGCTACATGTCAAACCAGTTACTGAAACGCTGGAAAATAAGACATGAAACCCATTTGTCAGACTTGGCATGGAAGAAGCTACTTGCTGTAAAGTGAGGCTGTACTTAGTGTTATTTATAAGAACGGTAGAGAGAAATGACAGGAGAGAAGAGCAATTCACAAACAAGAAGCACCTTTCAGGCAGCTCTTTTCCTGCAATGGAATGATTAAATGCCCAAATCCATCACCATAAATTTTTAAGTGCAGCTCTTTGTTCTTTATTTCCTCATCAGTCTTAGGTTATTACAAATACAGGACGATCAGCCAAATGCTATGAAGGTGATATAGCCAGATCACAATAGATGTCAGAAGATTGCTTATCTGCCACAATCATTCCTTGGAAGGTATCTAACACTAAATATCCCTCAGATTCCTGGTTTGTTCGTTGTCAGATGGAATCACTGTAAGCATTTTATCATGACAGCAACCAAAGTAAAAGTGCAGAGAAGACAAGTTTAAATTCAGCTCCACAAAAAATGCTAATGTAGCTTCTATTTTTGCAATGTCAAAAGAAGGCATGAAGTGAGTTAATATATCTCATGTTGCTACTGATCCCCAAAGAGAGACAAGAATAGTCAGCAATCTGCAAGGGGTACCATTCCCTGCAAAGCCACATCCCTGGAACAAGGCAGGAATGATGGGTTACAAAATGGTTCTTACTGGGGGCTTGGCAGCTTTTGGGTTTCAGCCTGGTTGGAGTTCCTGCAGCACTTGTGAAGTTCATTAAGCAGCATAGGAGACACCAAAGGGGAATGAAGTATTCCAATGGATGAGCAAAGACAGCACTGCCATCCCCCTCTTGCAGAGGACCAGCATAACACCCACATCACATTCATACTACAATAAGGTTTTATTCTGCCTTAACAGCATTGAGCAATCAGCTTCTGCTGAACCTCAGAAGAAGAGGTGAATTTTCCTCATGCTGTGCAAACCCCATCCCACACCACTGTGCTGTGATGAAGTGCACCAGCTGAGTTGGGATGGGAAATTCAGGGCTCACACCAGGGCAACTCAAAACCTATGGGGAGCAGCAGTCCCCTGGGATTGTTTTGGGCAGAAAACAGCTTTCATTCAGGAATTCTTCTGTGAGATTCATAGTTTAAGATTAGAACTGCTCCTGGAAGGAAAACAAGAAAAAGCTTTGAGGGTGGCATAGCTCTTAGGGTATGAAGGAAAGCCAACATTTAGGAGTCACTAAACTTGGACTGACTGTGCCCTGAGCTGCTGCTTTCACAGAGTCAACCTCAGGAGGGCTTTTTAAATTCATTTACTTAACTGAAGAGATCTGAAAGGAAATTCAGGGAAGATCAACCCTTAAGTTACCTAATAGTTCTTGATGGAAAACACTCCCTACAAAAAGTTGCGCCTTAGAGTCCCTTAAGAACTCAATCAGAGCAAAAGATAGCTATGGTTTGCTCAAGGCTCTCTCCTTCTTTTCCCCAGATTTAAATAGCATTTCATATTATGAATGAGAATTACAGTCCTTCCCAGGATTTCAACCTGTTATTTCCCAGAGTGGAGACTGAACGGCATCCAAGCAACACAGATATTTCATAAAGTCTCATTTTCTCTCATTATTTATAGAGTAAGAGGAGGACACTCTTAATGACAAGCAAAAGCAGCTGAAGTATGTCCTTTGTTCTCCCTTCAGAAATAAAGGCAGGGCTGTGGTAGACTGACAACTGTGTGCTACTGAAACAGAAAGAGATGGACAGTGCATGTAAAGCACAGGACAGGTATATATTCACTCTTTTACATGATGGAAAGAGTGCTTCAATATTGGCAATGACTGTGTTCTTTCAAATGACATAACTGCTAAGTAATGATTTAGTGCAAATCTACTATGTAGCGGTTGTGTCATTTGATTCAAGCTGTAGAGGGAAAAACTGGGGGAAAACAACAGCCACTGCCACAGAGAATTAGTAATTTCAAACAGTCCAACCTGCTCCATTTAACGAGAGAGGCTCAGTTGCGGTGGAACAAGTTGGAAGAGAGAAATACCAGATACAACTGGTACCTTATATCCAAAATGGCTGTAGAAAGAAGGCAGAGTACAGGAATGCAAGCTACTCACTTGGAACACGCTAATTTATTTGTCATGATAATTCTCATGCAGTACAGATACCCTGATGCAGATGAATTACTGAAATTAGATCCCGTCTGGAAAGGAATCACATCAACTTGAACCAACAGTTGATAGCGATTAAGTTTTGTTTCTTCAATCAGTGTTTTTAAAAGGAGGCAGAAAATGTGTATGGGCTAAAACTGTAAGATAAAATGTATTTCTATCCACTGTGTTACTCAAGTAATTGTACCAGAAAAACGCACCATGATTCAAAAGAACAAAACAGAAAAACACACATCTTTCTTGCAGTGCTTCACCTGTAGTTTTCCACAGTCCCTGTACGAAGCTGACAGTGCTTTGCAATTGGGGAAATGACAGCTTTCAGTCCAAAGAAATTGCCTCCACTCTCATTTTACTCTGCGTTTGCCTTTTGAGGGTCTCTGCATGCAGCGGTCAGCTGGAAACCCTTTTCTGTTCTCAACCTATGAAAAAGAACCCTTCATCCAATATTAAAATTGAGCACACTGAAAGAGATTGTCAAATACTTCTGAGGAATAACATCAAGATTAAATAACTTGCTTCAGTTGAATATTTACAGTCCCAAAGGGACTAAGAACCGTCAGTGAGTGACGGATGAAGTGACAGCTTTCAATGCAAATTGTTCGCTCTCTCTCATCTTATATGTGGTTTTATTTTGGGTTTTGGTGGTTTTTTTGTCTTCTTGTACATAGCACTTGGGACTGCACAGCCGGGTTTGGCACATGAACTATTGCTTCAAAACCCACCTTGTGATCTTTATTCTCTATTATTAATTCTATACTGTAGTTTGGCATCAGTGAGGAGCAGAACTCGACGTGCTCTCCCAGGAACACACACTAATAGGCTTGCCATTAAAACTCCTTGAACAAAATTGCCCAATTTCAACACGGTGCCTTCCTGGTTAAATTTCACCTGGAGATGCTCAGTGTGAAACCCAGCAGTTTAGAGAAACTGGCTGGGTGGATGCAGAGCCCTTCTTGAGGCTGTGCTATGGAGAGCTCCTGGAGAAAGCCAGCCCTGATTAGCCTTGATCCATGCCCAGGAACCAGCGCTGACAGCAGGAGGAGGTGGCAGCATGTGTAAGACTAGTTCTTCTTTTCACTGCAAACACATAAAAGGAAAAAAACCCTCCTAATGCCAGAAAAGAATTTCAGAAATGAACTAGGAAGGAGAGAAGCAGCATCTACTAAATGCAGGCTGCCAAAGAAGTCATTATCTCACTCCTTGTTTTAAACTATCTGGCCCATTTGCGCTCTTGTCTGCATAATTAGTACCCTTAGACAGCTTTCTTCAACCGACTTAGCACTTCTTTTCTTGAGGAAACAGCATGATGGTACTTGTGCTAAAGAGTGCTTATTGAGAATTAGCATCTATGTGGTCCACCTCTTTAAGAGCACCTATTTTTAACCAGATAGGTCAGGTTTCTGTATGAGGACTGAGAAGGAGAAGAGATTTTCCCTTCTCACCAAAGGCACTACCTCATGTGGGTGTCTGAAACAGAAAAAGTGAAAGGAGAAATAAAGAAATTCAAAGTGAAAAGAAAAATAACACCAAGAAAATACATCAGTTCACTGTGGTTGGATTCTGCCATAGCTGTAATGATGGTAAGCAATCTCATACTGCTCTATAATTACCAGTTAATTAAACTCAACACTGTGATGGAGATGTCACTCTAATTTGCAGATGGCTGAAGTGAGATACAGTTCAGCATCGCTTGGAGTGTAACTTGGGTGAAACTTAAACTACTGCCTGACAGTTTTCTGTCACAACTATTAAGTTATAACTATCCATGACTTCTGTACTGAGCAAAGTAGCTGGTACAAGATACATTTCCCAACATTTTGTTCAGATTAGATTCTTAAGAGGGACTGAGAAAGCACTCAGATGAGAATACATTAAAGAGAAGGATACGTTGAAGCTTCTCATAAATCCAACATTGTCCAGGTTTTCCTTCTGAAAACCAGAAATATCTGTCAACATGTCACAGAGAAAAATGCGCCACTTTCCTCCTCATGGCTAAAGAAGGCAATGTGATTCAGCAGAAAACGTAGACCATTTGATGGCTGTCCTATGGCTGCTCTTGTATATGTGCTACTTATATTAAGCAGTATCCATCCAGAAGCCATGCCTAAAACAGGGACGCCCACTTTTCCAGGAATAGTCTAAAGCCATAAGCAAATACAGAGCTGGTTCTTCGGCATTCAGACTTTAAATAAATATCTAAATAAGACAGAGTGGGCTGGTAGGGAACAACTGACATTTTATGTAAAGAGAAGAAATTCAGGCAGCATTCTGAGGAGCTCAGAGAGCGGATGACAAACCCAGAGCTTCTTTCATGAGATCTTATAGGTTAAAAGTTGCAAGCCCCATGCAGTTATGGATTTGTAACTTCTTGCGGTACCAGCAAACAAACTTAGTCATGGGAATGAATAAATAAGTGCTGCTCTCCCTATAACAAAGCTGAATTATCAACAGCATGAGTTTATTCAGCTCCTTTTCAAGTGAGTCACAGCTACCTTTCTCCTGAATTCCCAAGTGTTGATAATAAACCAGTTTACTAATCACAGCAACCGTTTCTTGCCAATCTTTAACTCCCTGCAGGCAACTCAGATGAACAGGAATCTCTCAATCACACATGAAGAGCTGCTTTTAAAAGATGATTCAAGTCTCAAATGGTCTCTCTGGCAAACTCTCCAGCAAAATGAAAGAAGTGGAGATGGCTCTTAGCTCCAGTACATCCTGGAGCTCCTGTCTTCCCACAAGAAAGCATTAGAAAATTACTCCATAATTCTTATCACTTCCTTAAGTGCTTTGATACAGATTCCAATGACCTGCCCACTAGAGGGATTACTTAGGTGGAGAGCAGTATTCCCAACCAAGGAACTTTCTCCCCAGTACATCACCACACTCCCCTTACGGTTTAAAAGATTTACCTATTACAGAAAATACTTTCTCCCAATCTGTGTCCTTTTACTCTCTCAATGCAAAATCCAAAGCTGCCTCCAAAACCACTCAGCTTCCACTGAAGATTTAGTATAAGATTTTATTAAGGTGATCTGATTTTATTCAGACAATGCTTGCCTGCTGGAGCTGGCTGTGACTCTTGCACAACTGGCTGCAAAACAGATCCTGCTTTTCAGGCCATGTCCAATTTCTATAGAGTTTTCATCACTAAGAGACCTTTCAGATATGAAATTTTTCTCTATTCCATAACTACTCCCCCCTAGCAGCTAAAATGTCTTTTAATATCCCTCCTGAGACCAGCATCTAATGAATGTAGGCAACTGGAACTCCTGCCCTTCACAAGGTGATTTACACACAAGAGTAGATGAGCCGATGTTGCAGGATACTTCATTCCTCTGTATTTATTCATATTCTCTCCTATTAACAAAATAATGTCATCTCTAATGGTACTTAATAAGTATCTGGTGTCTGCAAAAGGCTCTCAGGCTTTGATTTCAACTGGAAATGCCATAGGAGCAACTGTATCCTACAAGATTACCTTTACAAGAATTACCAGCATGAAAAAAAATGTACTACTGGGTAGGACAGGTACTTAATAAAACATAAGCCTTAACACAAGATATATCTAATCATCTGAAAAGGGATTTGAACTATTAAATTTTAACTCTTATCTGTTTATGCCCCTACATAAGGATGTAGCGTTTTAGTTAAATTTGTTATATGCATGCAGATGGTCATTCCTGAAATGCTAAGTCTTGCTTTGAAATGCTATGCATTGCCTATTTCTTCATGGTAAATTAAACTTAATGAATGAAACAAGAAGATTTTAGTTGCTGCTGGGGTTGGCATTTGTAAAAGGCAGAGCTCTTTCTGTAATGAATGCAGCGACCCTGCAGGTTCTGGGAATGCCAGGAAAGAGATCAGATATTGGTGAGATAAAACGTGAGATTTGTACTTTTTTGAGATGTTAAAAACGCCTCCCTCATGCAAGTCATTATTTGGGATCATTTGACAGGTATTTGGTACTAAAAGCTGGTCAAACAGAATATTCACCTATGTTCCCTCTTAAAGTTGTGGATATTATGAAATCAATGCTAACAAAGACAGACTAATACTGACCTAGACAATCACAAGTGGAATTATGTCTCTGTGCGTGTGTGTGGTGTGGGATGCTTCAAGGAAACAATTCTTACAAGTATCTAGAAATGTGCCTAAATTCCCCTGAAGCTTCTTTAGGCAGAGGCTCTTCAGCCTGCTGCCTGCAGTGGCCAGCGTGACAAGACATTGATGTGCAGTGCCATAAGGGGGCTCAGCAGCCAGCCATAATGATGTGAAAACGTACGGTGATGAGTACCGAACTGCTAGGGAGACGACTGTTGGAGAGCCTGTTACGTGCTCCCAACCTCTGCCGAGCTTGCTGCCAGGCTTCCCCTTCTTTTAAATAACAGAAGCATCAGTGAAGAACAAAACCAGATCTGTATTCTTTCAGCTAGGAAAAATACACTTGGAAAACCCTGAAGACTCTGAGCTGTGAAAATATATATTTTAATAACATTTATGCAACAGCAGGGTGCATTAGCTGATAGCGAGTCACTAACACCCGGCCACTAAACCAGTGCCTGCATCAGGAGGCCAGCTCCTTAATGTCAGCCCCTGCCAAATCCACCTCCCAGCAGCTCACAGGTCACAGTTTAGGATCCCCATAAAGTGGCAGATGGGGTTATTTTCTCACAAAAGTTACTGTTTACTCACTAAAAAAAGAGAAATCAAAACTGTGATTCAGCCACCTGCCAACTCACTCAGAAGAGCTCTAAATTATCAGATGGGTCAAGAAGTAAATGGAAGGATGACAAAACTTCTAATGCACATCAGGAGGAAGAAAATTCAGTGCAAAAACATAGATTAAAAATAGCCAAAACTGCTTTACTTTGCCTAAAAGCAAAATCCCCAACTCAATCCAACCCATGAAAGGGTCACGAATTCAGTGATTTCAGAAAAAAGCAATTTAGGAGTGTTCCTATAAAAAGAGAACTACCGTGTTGATTTACTGCAAATGCGATGAATTATTAATATTCACTCTAACTCTCAAGCTAGTAGCTATAAAATAAACCACTGCTATTTAAGAGCTTCAATGCAGATGAGCACTGAATAAGGCATACTGACTAGCCTTGGAATGATGGCGAAGTTCGGCAAAGTACGTCCATAAAAAATTCCTACTTGCTTGTCTCACATGACATCCTTGTCTCTAAGTTGGAGAGACATCAATTTGATAGGTGGACCACTTGGTGGATAAAGAATT
>JASSUY010030940.1:0-91743 GCA_032466535.1 Forpus xanthops | reverse complement strand
TAGAATACAAATGATAGAGGAGATGTGAGAGATTTGCAGCCAGTTCATCAATCTACTAAATTCTGTATAGAATACTTTCAGTATTTTAAGGAGAATAGCTGTACATAGCTTTTTTATGAAAAGAATTCCATCATTTTCTGTGGAAGATATCTCACTTACTGGTAATCTTACAGGCAGAAATAGATTGCAGTCTGTTGAAATAAGGAAATGAGCAAGAGGCATCAAAGTACTTCTTTTAAATGGAAGCTTAGAGAGAGTGTGAAAGGGCATTGATGATTTCACAACCAAATGCTGTTGTGTAATCTGTCTTCATGAGCAGAATAGTGACCCAGGAGTGTCATTAGGCAATGTTACTGTTCAAGAGTGTCTTCATGAATTAAAATAGAACAGCACTGCTGTTTTGTTATCTTTGTGGATTCTTTCTATGGCACTTGAGAATTTAGAGCTAGATGAATTTTGTGCTTCTAATCAGAGGCTCAATCTCACACTTACTATAGAGCAGAAATTTACATGGATACAAATAGCAAAGATGAAGAAGCTTTCTTTCCATGTTGCAAACAGAGGTGATGAACGACTGCATTGCAGGAATTGTATTGCGACTGTTAAGTCCACACATGAAAAGTTAGGAAAAGCTGTAATAAAGGCTGCAGGTACACATATGTATATAATCTCTTCCTTAAATCACGCTGCCCACTTACAAGCCAGAATGCAGATTGGGTATATATGCATGTAGTGCTATATCCAGCTCGTAAATTCTCAACCTACACTGATATTTAGGCGCTTGAATACTCCTAAAGCCTACAGAGTAATCAAGCTGTCTCCATGCTAGCACTACTTAATCTGAAGTGTGTCAGGTTTGGCATGAAGATTCTTTGTTTCTTAAACAACTAAAATGATCAGAAGCACCTTCTTGGGGAAGAAATGTGCCTATTCAGTGTTTAAGTTCTAGTGCCATCTAGCTTTATGGGAAGAGTTGCCTAAGTTGTCCTAGTGGAGTGGCTTTTGAAGGTGGAAGTTAAGCCTATAAAAAGGGTTCTTGGCATTTGAAGCCTGAGGAAGTTAGGACTTACATGTGTCACTGAAATTTGGTAATTCTAGAAGGCAATGACAAACCAGAATGTTTTGGTGCGATATGATATAAAAAGGCTGGGAAATTAGTGTTTGTTTGGAATGACCAGATGGATGATTTACTGGGACTACAATTTCAGTAGTCCCCAGAAAACTGTCTATTATGCATATCTATCTTGAAACTACAATTTAAAAATCTATGCTGATTACATAGCTGTATACATTCAGGGAATTTTCTCCTGAGTTTAAAACATAAACCAGCATGAAACTGTGTGACTGCAACTAATCACATCTTTGCTCATTACATGTGTTCTATAACAGTTCTTGTTATTTACACTGACAGACTGTGGAATAATATACAGCAGAGATTCAAACAGATTTATGTTAAAAAAAGTACATTGCAGGCTTGTGTATCATACGTATCAAAGTATAATTCTCCATGATGTCTCAAACTGGACATCAAAAAGTTTGAGTTCTGTGTACTGAAATCTTGATTAATTGTTTTCTTCCCTTCCATTTCATTGCTAAAATAGAATCTTGGGGGTTGTCTTTCGTTGCTCCATATGTATTTATTCTTACCAGTGAACAATTTTTATTATCCAATCTGTTGTTTTCATGGCTTGCTGGTATGATTTTCTGTTAATTTTCTGCCCTGCTTCTCATGTCCCAGAAAAGTATGTTGTACCACTTTTCCCTGTAGCTAACCTAACCTTCCATTTCACATCTCTGATAGATTTTAATTGCTTTTGGTGATATTTGAGTTCATTCTACAAAGCTCCTTACAAGGGATATTAATTGCAATAAAAAAAAAAAATCCCAGTGTACCAGTTTGACATAATAATCTATAATACTTGAATGGGTTTATAAAGAATACTGCAAATATGAATGCTGGCATGACCTACATGTGAGACAAAAGCTATTCCCTTAGGGAATGGAGATAATTTGCTTTTGTCTCATACATTATGCATCTCCTCTTTTACACCCTATTTCCATGAAAAATTTTTTTTGTTATGTATGGAAGAATTGTTAAAGTTGTGAGTGGAGCATTAGGCTCAGTTTGTTGGGATGTTAACATTCTGCTAGGATTTCTGCTGTCTGGCTTCTTTGTTTCTTATTACCTATTCACAATATCTTTTGCTGGTCTTCAATGCTTTTCTGTGAGTAGCTTTCTGTTTCCTCCTTTATTCTTTGAAGAGCAAATGCTGCTGATTTCTTTTTGTTGGGGAAGAGGCACAGAAATGGGAAACTTTATAAACCAAAAATACACTGTAGATGTTTCATTGCTGTAACCATGCCATTGATTAATAATTAGCCACCTTATGTGAAAAATGCAGAGATTATTTAATTCTCACTGACTCTGATCGCTTTCTTTATAGGCAGAGGACAGGCTTGGCCTCTTATAAAGTACTGCATTGTCTCTTCAGACACTGCAGGATTTATGAGCAGAACCTGTAGTTAAGGGAATAGTTCAAAGTACAATGGGTATTCAACCCTATAAGTAAGAAATCATCTCTTTCACAGCACTTAAAAGAAATTATGTCCCTTTATGACAACTGAGTTGCTAGGGATGGATTTTTCATTTACTTTATAGTGAGAATAAAAAGATGTAGATTAGCACTGTGCTAATTAGTGCCCTCTCTAATTTGTTGCATATTGCTTTCCTTTTCCAGGTTGTAAAAGAAAAGAAATTGGGCCTTTGAAGGTCATAAATCTCCAATTCTGCATCCCTTGGTCTTGTGATGAGACATGTATTATATAGGCTAAATTGTAGACAGCTTTCTAGATGGGAATATGCCACTGACCCCTGCAATGGAAGCATAATAGATTTCTTGTCTGTCCTTCTGAAGGTTCCTATTTGTTTAATAGAGACTTTTGCTGAGGTGCCTCCAAATTAGGTTTTTAATTTAAAACCTCACCTATATCTCACCTCCTGGGATACCAGTAAGAAAAAGTATGCATGAAAAATCAAATGCTACATAACAGTTTAATACACTCTGCAAACAAATGATGTTGAGGAAAGCCAACTCCTGAATCTGTCTATCCAGTTTACTAATTGTTCTGTTACATATTTCATGGACAGTAATCAGTTTTTTTAGACAATTGTGTTTGAGGTGTGTCTGTTCATAGGCTACTTATCATTAGTCATTTTGCAGTCGAACTTGTATATATGACCATGAATTGGAAGACACTGAGGATTTCATTTTTGTTCTAGTATCATTTGACAATATTCAACTGGATCTCTTATTTGCATGTTTAAATTTTTATATTAATAGGTAAGTAATTTTTTTTCAGCTATCAGCAAAAAGAGGCATTCATGTCCCTTTATCTGCTGCAACAGTATTTATAGTACCTAATTGACCACAGTTATTGAGTTTGATCATTATTCCAATCATAGTATGATGTTTTTTATAGCAAAGGACCCAGATGGGTTGTTACTACAGTGCCATTAGCTAATGTGAATGCTTGGAAATATATTGTTTGTGTGTTAACCAGAATATGAGAGAAAACACTGGTTTGCTGCATGAAAATACTGAAGGAGCAACCTAACAGTGTGAGGAAAGAGCAAAATCAGCAGAGAGTGGCCTGTAAGATTGTCAGACTCTGAATAATGTTTGAACAAGTGTGAAGCGAGAATATTGTTAGATGATGCATGTGATGTACAGGAGCCTTAGAAATACCACTTTTCTAGCAGATGAGTTACTGTGTGCATCTAAACCCTGAATATCATTCATCTGCACCACACTGTGTTAACTGTGATGTGCTATATTTCCTGCCTCAGAAATTCTGATGAATATTTTATAGGGTCCTTTTGGTAGCTGAAGTTTAGTTTCTAAGTCTCTCTTTTTTTTTTGTTTTTTGTTTTCCTTGGGGTGGTGGGCATTGCCCATAAAGTTCTGACTAGTTTTATGATTGGGATTAGGTGAGAAAAGCTAATGAGGGAATAGCAACCACTTTTCATCTTGTGAGAAAAGCTACAATGCTTAGATTGCATAAACACTTTAGATTAGAGAAATTCTTTTTTTTAGGGTTAATCCTGATTGGCAGTGCTAGCTTCTAACAAGGTGTTAAATGCTACAGATTTCTGTTAACTTCAGTGGGAATAATATTTAAGGCTTTGAATTGCGCTAGAACAGGAGATGCTGAAAATCTGTGGTGTTTATGATCGGGAAGGCATATTACTGCTTTGTTCTTTTTACTGTTGAAGATGTGAAATTTTTCCTGAAGGATGTATTCTGTTACCAAGGGTGTAATTCTGATGTTGTGTGTTTTTTAAACTTCTTTAAGATTCTTGTTACTGTGTAATCAGTCATTTTAACTGTGTGTTTCTGATGTGTTTGTCTCTTAGCTGTTGTGTATATCTGTTCCCCTGTGCTTTTTCACACTTCTCCATACTCTTAAACATTCTCTTTCCTTTTATGACTAGCTTGCTCTCATTCCTATTAACACTTGTCTTTGTCAACATTATTACAAGTACTGTGTAATCCAGCTTTCTTTTCTTGCTCTTGGCAATTAAAACACAAAGGAAAAACGGACACCATAAAAAAAAAAGGCACAAGCCGAGTGATATGGTATGATATACTCACTTGACAAGCAAATCACCTCTAAACAAAAATACTCCTTCTATTGTTATCTCTTTGTCCTTTCTTATTCCCCACCATGACTGTTGTGATTATTTATGGTTATACTGACTTTAAATCCTTCAGCTCCTGTCTGCATGAAAACAGGAGAGATTTTCAAAGGTACAAATAGTGGGTACGCACCCAGTTCTTGTAGAAATGTTGCATTCCTGCTCCTTACTGGTACATAAACAGCATGAGCATGTGCAACTCTTTCTCATTGTTGGGAGGGATTTTGCTGTTTGAGACACTAAAATTCAAGAAGATGCTGGTAAGAGAAGATGACCACCCTATGTCTGTGATCAGTATCCTTTGTTAAAGGCAGTTTGTTACTATAGTTTGCCTATAATTATATGCTCTTTTGTTTATGTAGGTGTTGTGGTTTAACCCTTTCCAGCAACTAAGCGCCACCCAACTGCTTGCTTACTCCCCTCAGTGGGATGAAAGAGAGAACTGGAATAATGAAAGTGAGAAAATTCATAGCTTGAGATAAAAAGAGTTTAATAGGTAATGCAAAAACTGCACATGCAAGCAAAGAAAAACAGGGACTTCTTTGACTGCTTTCCATTGGCAGGTTTTTAGAGCCATGCTCAGGAAAGCGAGGCTCTATCACTCCTTCAGCAGTTACTTGAGAAGGTCTATGTCATCACTCAGAATGTCTACCTCTTCCTTCTTCTTTTCCCAGCTTTATATGCTGAGCATGACGCCTTACGGTATGTAATATCCCTTTGGTCAGTTGGGATCAGCTGTCCCTGCTGTGTCCCCTCCCATCTTCTTGTGCATCCCCAGCCTACTTGCTGGTGGGGTGGCATGAGGAGCAGAAAAGGCCCATATGCTGTGTTAAGCTGTGCTCAGCAATAACTGAACCAGCCCTGAGTTACCAACACTGTTTCCAGCACAAATCCAAGCCCTAGCCCCATATCAGCTTATATGAAGAAAATATTAACTCTACCTCAGCCAAAACCAGTACAGTAGGCCCTACTGACAACAGTAGTGTGAGGGCAGGAAACAATGTCTACCAAAAGAACTCTTATTTTTTTATATGAGATATTCCTACTGTATCTCACTTTTATTTCTTAAACCATTTGAACTACTACTCATATCTATCCTATCTTTCTTTTTCCTATGTTGTGCAGTAGTCTTATGATTTCTCTGGTAAAATGCCTCATTCTAGTAAAACGAGCTCTGAACCTAAACTTTGAATTTATTTTCTATGGTGGTTAATAGGGTTATCTTAGGTGTTGTGGAAATTATAATCATAGCATTTATGTTCAGCTCGGCTTGACTAGCAAAGTAGTACCCCGAGAAGGAGACAGGAACAGAGTTGGGAGAGGTGGACAGTGTCTTTCAAGTGACTTGTCCTGACCACAGATTTTTGAAGTGGATTGAAATGATTTCTAATCCAGTTCTTCTCATGGTCACAGAATATCTTCTTGGAAAGCTCTGAAGCTTGCTTCATCAATACCTTCTTTTCTCCAGTCCTGTTAAAAGCAACTAGAAAGAACTCATATTAATTTTCAATCTTAAACCTAGGAGGTTTAATTATGTGAGAAACTGGAAAAATGGGATGAAATGCAGTGGACAAGTCACAGGATTGAATGACTGCTAGCACCTTACCTTGAAATGCTGTTTCCATTTAGAGGCATCCGTTTCCAGAATGACTGTAATCATAAAAGTCATACAACAATAAGTACTATTAATGTGTAGGTGGAGGGGAGTTATAACTTCAAAAGTGTTATTCTGAGGAGCAGCATTAAAGCCCTGTGATTAGGTGTGCTTGAAGGTGGACCACTATGTATTTCTGTAAAGAAACGTCAGAGAAGAATGAACTTTGCAATACCTGACAGCAAAGGTTAAGAAGAGCTGGAAATGATTTGAAGTGTCTGAAACTTTGTCTCAGACTGCATTGACACTAATCAGAAATAATTTATACTGATGCCTTTATGCTGATTTCTTAAATATTCTAGTGTGTTACCATCACAGTTGAAGTACGAATGCTGTTTTTAACTTAATAACACCTGACAGCTCAGTTATTAGCAGCACTTACTATCTGAGTAGGTGGTTATAGTCCAGAGGCAAAATTCTGGGTCATGGCATTTTTGATGGAAGTCCTTACCTCTACCAGCGATTGTTCTGGAGCTTGTTATTGTTGTTGTTACATTTGTTGTTGTGCTAGTTGCAGTGCTGCAAATCCAGCAATGCAGATCTGTATGTGTCATTTCTGTGTTTGCTCACAGATGATCTATCACCTGAAAAGGGAATCATTATGGTTTTGTCTATGTCCAATAAGGCTTATGAAGCAGAGAGAGTGCAGTTATAGATTATTGTGGACTTCTATCCAATTCTGAATTAATGATACTCACAATCTTGAAAGTTTGAAAAGGCTTGAACAGGGCAAGAACATGGCCACCTTAACACACTCATTTCAGCTCATGCTTGTATCCTTTAAGAATACTCTTGAGGAACACTACCTGCTATGCATAGACTTCATTTTATCTTCCTAGCTTTAACAGCTTTTGAATTCTGCCCCTTTGGCTGAAAAGAGATTGTTACGGTTGTATGTAGGCATTAGAACAAACCATCTAATGACCATTTAGAAGAATCCTCCTTACTTGGACAGTATTCAGTAATAAGAAGTCTTTCCTACTTGGCATGTGACATATGTCATGAGCTGGTGATACGCCACTTTCAGTCATAGTTTGGTGTGTTTTCTCCTACTCCTGAGGTAGCCTGAGGTAGCCATAGACCAGCTGTTAGTAATTGGTGAAGATGGTGCTGACAGCATAAAATACTTAGAAAAACAGTGGTGTTCACGCAGGTAGCAAAGCTTAAAAATTCGAGATTTTCAATGGTCTTCTATCAGTGCAGACATAGAGCTCCACACTTGTTCAGTACTTTTTCACACTAATTGGTTACTCTTCAAAGGCTTAGTTACCATACTGAAACTACTTTTGTATCCTGGATAGGTACCAAAATGCTAATATCTTCACAGCCATGCACTTTATAAATTGGGGTAGTGTTTTCTAATATGGCAAATATAAAATAAAGGGCAATGCTTGTTACAGATATAAAAAAACCTGAGAAGGAAAGCCAGTTCAGTGTGACTTTATTACTGCAGTTTCTGGTAATCTCATGTTATGGGATCTTGCTGTACTTTGACAGCACTGTTTACACACACCTCTGAGTGTTTACAGGAGACACAAGAAAGAAAAAAAAAAATTGTTAGGGGATTGCTACTGCTCTCTCAGTTTCAATCACTGAAGAATGAACTGAAATCAGGAATAATAACAAAAAACTGTACATATGTGTGTGTTTTTAGTGAGAGGAAGAGCATCATCGTAAACTGCTGACTGTGAATCCAGAATAATTGAGGGTTATTTTGCCTATGTGCTGGTGCTTCTGCAGCAAGAGTTGACACCTCTGTGTCTGAAAGAGTAAGTTTCTATTGCCTGAGCTGAGAGCTTCATTTCTCTTAGTTGTGATTCTAGCAGCTCATGGCTGGATATAGCTGTGGTACAGGTGGGCAAGAGGGCTGTATGGCTGTATATTGCCCTCTTTGTCCTTTCCTGATAAATCTGGCTGCGGGCTCTTCCACAGGTGATATGTAGTATTGCATCTGTCAAAAGAGGAGAGGGCACAGTAGTGAATAATTATAGGTAGAGTAGATAAAGCATGACTTCATGTGTGTCTCTGCTTTTGGATTTTTGCACAGAGAGTACATATGTTTTATTGGGCACTGCACTGATCCACAAAGGACGATGCCTTTAGCCAGTCAGAAGAGTGGTTTAATGATTACCTGGCAACTATTTTTACAGAATACTGATCTCTTTCTTTAAGGATGCCATTGGAATGGTATTTGCCCAAATTTTGGGCTAATCACATTCTTTGGCTCTTGGAAACAATCTGATTTTTCTGCTAAATGACTTCATTGAGCTTTAAGCTTCAGAAACAGTTGCATTTTATGAAATAGTTGGTGGATTGCACTGTAGTTGTGGTGCAGCTACACTGTAGTTAGACAGTGATCTTTTAATCCTGCAGCTATTCATCCATTTTATTGACAGGTTTACCGTGCGACTGCATGTGGACTCTGTGCATTTGTAGGAATGACTTTTAATTACCACAGCAAAATGAGGTTGCAAAGTTTCATCTGGCGGTCTCCTCAGAGTTTCTTTCTGGTAGCCATAACTCCTCCCTGGTTAATGTACAGGTATATGCAGTTTTGATGAGACATGCTTGTTTGTCCCAATTCCATTTTTAAGGCATGAGTTTCTTTTTTTCAAATGGAAGAGACGATAGGCTTTCTGAAGGAGCAGAGGTAAGGCAGCAGATCTGGGCTGTTCCTTTTAGGGCTTTTTTCAGAGCCAGTTAAATCTTAATTGCTTTATTTGCGCTGCTTAGTAATTTACTGATAGGTAGATTATCCTGACCTTAATTGAAAGTTCTCAGAAAAATTTCCAAATCAAAGGAAATAAGCATGAGAGAAAGGGCCTGAGTGTATAGAATTCTAGCACAAACAAAGCAGAAAATCTGGAGCTCTAATCTTGCTTTTGGGGTCACAAATGACCATATTTCAGTACTTTTCTGTCACAGTGAGTATTACATTACTCAGAAATTCTCATTCCTGGAGCTGGAGTGAACAAACTCTTGATGTTAGTGAAAGTGATGAACTCTGGCAGAAAATATATTCGAATTTGAGGAAATTCAGCTGTTTCATTAACTATTTTTAGCTACTTTGTGACCTGTCCTAATTAAAACATACATACATATTAAACATACTTTGCAAACTGGAAAATGGGTATTATTTGTCTTTCTAAATATAAATGTGTCTGTTCTCCTTCAGTGTCAAATGGAAGTTATAGAACTGGAAGATCTGCAGGAATTGGCATTGCTACAAACTGTTAAAAGCAAGTTTTCTGCCTGGAAATACCTTCTGCTGAATAAAGACTTTTAAATGAAGTTTCAGTTGGTTTAGCAGGGGCTGTGCTTAATGCTTGGTGTACCTGTGTGCAAGAGCAATGCTTTGTCTGGTTTTCATAGGGACCATTCTGTTCAGAGCTGTCAGGTAAGCAGAAGGCTGGGGATGGAATAGGGAATATTGGCTTGTGATTCTTGAGGGAAGGGGAAGGAGGAGGGCAGCATGCAACATGCTGTAACAGATGTAGCCCATCACAAGAGATTTTGCTGCAAGGTGGCAGAAGCTTATGCATATAATGGAAATACCAAGTGGAAAAAATAAACAGTCACATTGAAGTGCTCTTAGCAGACTCTACAATAAGCACAGTTTTTCCCTGAATTATTGCATACTTCCTGAAGAACTTGAAATGACAGAGGATTTTTGGCTGCTTTTCTTCTTGTGTTTCCAAAGATTTCCTTGGAGAGTCAATATAGACTTTCTGCTGAGTTCACGTCAGCATTTTTTGCTAATTGTTCCTGATGCTTCTCCATATTGTGAACTTTTTAACAGAAAAGTAGCAGCAGATTGCCTTCCCTAGAGAGGAACAAAGAAGTCTGTTGATGTGATCTAAAAAGAGAAAGAGGAAAAAAATACCACTTAAAATAAATATTTCCATTTCAGTGCATACAGAATGAGTACTTAAATGACATCAGAGAACTTTGTAATTTAAGGCAAAGCCACATTTCTTCCAGAGTTTCTCCTCTTAACCTCTTAATTTTTGCTATAGCTGGATTACTGTTGTGAAATTACTTACCCAAGAATCTACTTTTGCAGTGATTCTGACAAATGAATTTTTTGCATTGGTTAGTTACAAGCTATGACTCTTAAAAATGTAGGTTGGCTACCTTCTCCTCTCAGTCTATGCTCACCTGTTGTACTGGTTACAACAGTCTATCATGTGTGTTGCCATTTGTCTTTAGCAGGTTTGCCTCCTTGTTGTATCTGTGTTGTCTATCACAAATAATGGAGTTGCTGGACACCATTAAAATACAAGAAGCAATGGTCATATATTCAGAAGGGAAAAATAAAATAGGGCTGGAACTGTTCTAAGTCCTGAAAGAGGCTCATTGAGTAGTTTTTACAAAACTGCTAGCAGTCTGTACCTTGTAACGATTCTAGTAATGATTCACAAAGCTGACATTTTGTGTATTTGGACAGCATCAGATTATGCACACTCTAAGAAAACAACCAATTAGAACTAAGTAAGTGAGCAGGTTGCTTCAGCTCAAGGCTGACCATGGCACGGAAGAAACCCTTTCACATCTGGGACTAAAAAGAGCAAAACCAAAAGAAAAGCAGAATCCTCATGACAATTTTTGATAAAATACTTGTAAATGCCATGAATACCAAAATTTAGGCCTGTGTATAAAAAATCTGTGAAGATTGCTAGCTAAGTTTCTGGTAGATGTGGTATATTTGACTCCCCCTGCCTTGCCTTCACTTAGTGTTCTGAGCTGTAGCAAGATCTGACAGCATGAGGAGGAGTTTTCGTGACTTTTTTCACAATGCGTATTTATCAAGAACCTCCTGATTTGGGTTTTGGAGGTTTTCTGTGGGCAGCCAAGGCCTTTATTGAATCTAATCCTTTAGTACATGCTATAGCTGGGGCATGTACCACAGTTTCAGGGAACAGAAACTGTATGATACATGCTACTGTGCAGATACCCTTCCCCCTCCCCTTTTTCTCCCCAAGACAGGTACAGAGCAAATTGCCTAGATCGAGAGCTGGGGATGTAGAGTACTATAATGCTTTCATTTGCTTTCATTATGCAGTTACTTTGAAGTGATCTTCCTTCTCAGTCTGCTGGGCAGGACTGCTTGTGCAGCTTTCCTCCTAAACTTACCTTATAAATAAAGAATTTTCCACTACAGTCTTGTGAAACCTTTCATGACCCCAAATGATGCCCTGAATCTTACACAGGTGTTTGCAGCCTCTTGGAGAGCAGCACTTGCATGTATTTTTAATTTCTCCAGGAATCTCCCTGTGATAGGGTGAGTTGTACCGTTCTCCTCTGATGTGCCAGTTTGCCAGTCTTATGCCCCAAGAACAATTTTTCATCATCAAGTTGTCAACTTTCATTTCTATGCTGATGACACAGTTATGAGTGTCTTTGAAACGTGACATCTCTAGGTCTTTTACCTGCAGGCATTAAATCATTAATGTTTCAAAATCTGATGCCTCTGAACATGGCAAAATGGGACTGCTAGTTGACTGGTTTCTTAAATTTGCCAAGAAATATCAGTCTTATTTTTCTAACCTTTGATGACCTCCAGCTCTACTTCAAACAGGTATCTAGTGGTTACCTTTGATTGAGGATTGTTTCTTGTAGTTTTGTATGTATAAGGAACTGCCTTTTATCATTGAAATCTTGCTAGATTGGAGGTATTTTTCTCTATTATGAGGCAGAGGCACTTTTCACCCGTAATTTGTATTTCAGATTAGATTATTGAAATTCATTTGTAGTCTTTCCAGAGCCTTGAATATTCTGGCTGCAGAATATTCCCTAATCTTATGGGGGTTTTTGAATCACATAATACATCAGTGAATTACTTTGTCGTAATTAGTAATCATTGCCTAGCTAAGCCTAAATTGATTTGGTTTAGGCTTTTTGTTAGCTGTTTTTCACCTGCAGGGCCTTCTAAAAACTCTTCCAAAGTATATTTACAGTGTCTCGTGCTGTCAATAAGCACAGTTTTACTCTTCTTAATGTTGTGAATATAAAATTTCCTTAAAAGTTTACCTTCTCCATTTTAGTTAGGGTGATTATTTGCAGAAGACAGCCAGGAAATAGAAGGATATTCTCTACCCTTGAATAATCAGGGAGCACCTGCTAAGAATATATATGTAATAGTGTAATCAGACATTCATGTCCTGTGAAATCCACTGAGAAACTATCAGCTTTTTGATTAAAATGAAATGCAACATTTCTGCCTCTTTGTATACCAGTTTTTATCCATTTTTTCCCTTCCTGTTTCCCCCCCAACTCAATTTTGTTGTACCCCAGTAGCTACTTTCTGTCTTTCATGTCTCCTTTCGTACCAGTTTCTTTTCCTCACTTGACTCCTAGTGTTATCTTTTTGATTAGACCACCTAAGGTTTTTTTCAGACTATAAGACTTCTTTTTTCTATTCTTTCTTTCTTTTTTATCTCTAGCAAGTCCACTTACTCTTGCCATTTGCTCCCTAGGGTTAGTTTTTATCTTCTATGCACAGAACCTTTTCCATAAAGCTCACTTTGAGGCAACTTTGCATCAGCAGCACGCAATATGAAAATAAACCAGAAGACAGTGATACCAAAGTTCAAAGTTTGGTTTTGGCAAATGCTAGAGAATATGAGCTCGTGGCTTCAGTTTTTGAGGAAACCTCTCTCTGTTCTCTAGCTATGTCTAGGTAGAAGAAGGTTCCCTCTTCCTTCTGTGACACATATAATTGTCCTTAGGAGTTTTCAAGTGAGGCCTGACATTCTCATTCCTGATGACCGATACAAGGCAGTAGGTAGTCTTTAAATGCTAAACATATAAGATGAAATACTGCTTGTGTTGAAATGAATGACACAAATTTTTACTGGTGTTGCCAGAAGACTGCATAGGGGTTATTGATACTTCTGACTTTAGGGAATGCAAAACTGGATTCTGGAATAATGAGAAAACACTTGTATACATTGTATGTCTTTCAGACCTTTGAAAAGCCATAGCCTACTGATGCTCATTTAATTACTGGATGATGTTGTACAGGAGTGTGAATCTGAGGTACTTGAAGCCTGGTGGGAAAGATGCTCAGCCAGCTGAAACTGATTTGTATTACACTTTGAAAAGGCAGCATCAGAGCCAGGCTGGCTATTGTTAAATCGCTTTCTAAAGCTACTTTTGTAAGTAGCTTGCTGTAACCAGGGATTCACTTTTATTTTCCTGAAGAATCAGACTGTAACCAGGGATTCACTTTTATTTTCCTGAAACTGGTTCAGACAAACCTCTGTGATTTCCCTCGAGAAGTCCTTTATGTTCATATTGTTCACTCCAGGTGCATGGCCACAGCAGTACACCTTACTTCCTCACAACAATTTACTATACGTGTCAGCATTGGCTTTGCTGCTGTGACTGAGATAATTTGTTTTTCTCATGAAAAGGAAGTTGAGAATCAAGGCTGGTGGAAAGAATCTCATATTACACTCCAACTAAAACCCATAGGGAGAGGTTAGTATTATGCAAGACTGTCTAATTGTGATTGAACAAATCCCTATTAATTGTAATTCCCACCCTGCTCTCAACAGCAGCTGTGAGCTATCTCACAGAAACAGTTTGATTCTCACAGGGAAGAAGAGGAAGAGATGGATTACTTCTTTTTGTTACCAGCTTTTGTGATTCTCACTGTCTCCTGCAATAATAGCGATGGAAATGATGACAGGCTTCTGAAAGAGGCAACTATGCTTCTGTATACAACATGGTGACAGCTTTGAAGTAAAACATTTTCCTCATGTACATTATGGACAGTCTTTTTCTTGTCACTTCTCTTGCCTGGTCATTAATGGGGTTTTGACACCTGCTTTCTTCATAAGTGAGAAATATCTAAACATAACTGAGGATGTCTGCTTGAGTGCAGAAACTTGAACAGATAAAAGTGAATTCTGCCTTTACAGAAGAGGGCTTTTGGCCATTTCTACGTTGTTCGAATTTGTTTTAGCATGATAAAAATAATGCTAGTAGAGTTTGTTGAGAATCAGCATTCTGGCTTCCAAATACTTTGATTGCCCTCCCCCCATGTATTTTTACTATGTCCAAATTTAAGCAGGGGATATGCATATGTATGCATCTAGGCATAAAGTCAAATTTACCTCTAAATAATAAATAAAGAGAAAAAATTGTATTAGAGCCTGCAGCTCTCAAGTGGGTTCACTAGGAGCCAAATTACTCCAGCACTTTTCAGATTTTGTGGCAAAGAGCCTGAAAGCTGGCTCTGGGCATGGGTAACCATGGACATCAGGATTTCATCTTGCATTGCCTTATGGCATTCCAGCTGGGCTACTGCTGTTGGCTTTTGAGGCCATGAAGCACCAAAATTTAGTCACTCTTGTAATCTCCTATGGTTTGCGACGACTTCATTGTAAGTCTGGTGGAGAATGACTCAGAATGATGCTAAACCTGAAAGTTTTCAGCTCAGTGGTTTGCGCTCAACAGCATCGTTTGATGAGGTTCTAAGCTGATCTGAAGCTGATCTGAGTCTTAGCATTTAAGCACTACGTTTCCTGAAGACTTGACTTTTTGTGAAAATAAGTTAACAGTGTCTTCACAAAACCTGCTGAACATTATTTGAAAGTTTCCGTTCACTGTGTATGTGCAGTGTAAAATTGAGAATAAGACTTTCCATAGTTGTGGGCCCACTGGTGGTGTCCCTGGAGTTGCAGGTTCAGAAAGCTGCAAGACTGAGATGTATTACATAGGTCGTGTGTGCCAAAATTTGCTGGTCATACCCAGCAACGTGTAGTTACTTGGGCTCCGTTGTGTCCTCTGATGGAAAAGAACATTATTAGTATTAGCTGTGCACTCTGCTCATATAGTCTTCTACAAATGAGTCCATTTTTAATCTTAGTTTTATTACAGTTATTAAATTAATGAATCCGAGTTATTAATGAATCTGAATTTAATGTACCTCATTGTGCTGATGTTCCCTGAGTATAAAACAAAAAAATCTCTGCTTCAAAGATCTCACTATCTAGATGTCAGACAAATGTTGGTCAGTTGTTTTAGTCCATCACCAGTCAGCAGCCACAGTTTGTTTTTCACAGGCAGCAATAAACTGGCACTGTTGCTGAAAGAGAAAATCTCACCTTCCCATTGTCCATGATCATTCTTTTTATTGCTCTGTCACCATTTCTTGCGTACAGGCACAGTGGACTGGAGGAGGAACTAATGCAGCAGCATCCTCCCCCCTTCAAAACAAACCCAAAAAAGACATGATCTCCTTATAATTTTCTGTAATACACACCTGCATAAAGAAAGCGCATTGGCTGATTAACAAATCAACAGTTCAAAATCTACTCGGAAAGGTTGACGAGTGCTAATTGGACCTGAGTCACAGTTAACTTCAATTTATAGTACTTATGAAAGGTATGCTTGCAACCATTCTTTTCTGTAGAGATAAAAACCTGCTGTTCTGGCAAAGAATGTTGATGTCATTAATGCTGCAGTAAGACTTTTCCATTTGATCACCTACATAAAAAATGCCTTTCTTCCTACAATCCTGCCTTTTTTTTCTGATTGTTTGCTTTCATTCCCCTCAAAAAGCTGCTGCCAAAGGAGAGTGCAAGAATGCCAGCTGTAGTAGAAAATTTGATTATGCAAATGTACTTAAGAGTTTGTACATAGGTACAGAAGATTAACAGTGTGTGCTATGAGAAATGACTGCAGCTTCTTTTTCAGGATGAATAACTGCAAGCTAATGCAGATCTTTGGTTGAACTGTTCAGGTAAAATCACCAATTGTAATGGTCTTCTGCCTCCCTCACTCCCTTCACTTTGCTTCCTTGTTTTTTGTTGAAAACTCTACAAAATTCCCATTTTCCCAGATTCTACAGAAGATAGTCAAAGTATGTAAGATCACAAGTGGCATAGATATTTGAACAGGGAACAGGGCCTGGAGGGGATGAAATTGCAAGTGGCAGGTTCAAAGCAAACAAAAACTAATACTTCACAAGGTACATTTTAAAGCTGTAAGAGTTTATTGTCCCAGGATTTGGGAATACCAAGGGGTTCAAAAATTGATTAGGTATGTTTATGAAAAGAAAATCTATTGCCTGTGACTCAGGAAGTCTCGAAGCTGCAAATCAAATGAATCAGAAAAAAATATTCAAAAGAACTATTTCTGTATGCATCTTCTGCTCTTACATTCCTGTCTACATTTGCTATTGGCCACAGTCAGTGACAGGATGCTGAGCTAGATGGACTTGGCATGATGTTCTTGTATCCTCAGAGAAAATCAGGTTTTGTCTGTTATATTTCAGTTTTGTATTTCTTTCAGATCCCTGCTTCCAGACGGCTCTCAAACCACAAGCACTAGGTTATCCACTAAGGATTTCTTAATATCATTTCCATCATAGCTGAAACCAGAAGGAAGCATAAATTTAGAGGAAAAGTCTTGCTGAATTCTTTCAGACCAAATTAAAACAACCAGCTTCCTCCCCAGCTCCCTGGCCTTCTGGAAATAACAAACCACTGAATGAAGACAAACACCTCCTCATTGTTCCTTAAAGATTTAAGCTTTTCCCTGAATGAAGATAATGGATCTTCCTTAGACAGGAAGGTTTGGATATTCTGGCAGGCTGAATGCGCTCTTTGGGTATGTGCAAACTGAACTATCTGTGTCTTTCATGCTTTCATTAAGAAGACTTTGTGCTAAGCACAGCTCTCTACTTTAGTGTCCTTGTGATACATTATACGTTTGTAAAGAGTCAGTATTGGTTTAGGTCATAGTCCTCTTATATTGTGCCATTCTTTTTAGTTCAGATCTCATAGGCTTTAACCTTCTCCTTCTCTTAAAAAGACATGCCTTGTTTTTAATCTGAGTTTGTAAGACAATCAGGAATACTAGGTCCTGTTATGGCAGGAATGCTATTCATGTGAAAGCTGCTGATTCTTCATAAAACAGAGTTGTGGTCCTTCATGATGAAATTTTTCTCAGAACTTGTCAAACACTAGAGTAATAGGAATTTTATTACAAAAAAAAAAAAAAAAAAAACCACATGATTTTCATGCAGTATGACTAAACCTCCTTCCTTTGCTGAGGTTTCAGTTTTTGGTGTTTGAGATCATAGAATAGTTAGGGTTGGAAAGGATCTTAAGCTCATCTAGTTCTACCCCCCCTGCCATGGACAGGGACACCTCGCACTAAACCATGCCACCCAAGGAAGAGGTACTGGAAGGCTGCTATGAGGTCTCCATGCAGCCTTCTCTGCTCCAGGCTGAACAGCCCCAGCTTTCTCAGCCTGTCTTCATACGGGAGGTGTTCCAGTCCCCTGATCATCCTTGGGGCTTCCAACAGTTCCATGTCCTTTTTATATTGAGGACACCAGAACTGCACACAATACTCCAATTGAGGTCTCGCATGAGCAGAGTAGAGGGGCAGGATCACCTCTTTCGATCTGCTGGTAATGCTCCTTTTGTTGCAACCCAGGATATAGTTGGCTTTCTGGGCTACAAGTGTGCACTGCCGGCTCACGTTCATTCATCAACCAAGACTCCCAAGTCCTTCTCCTCAGGGCTGCTCTGAATCTCCTCTCTGCCCAACCTGTAGCTGTGCCTGGGATTGCTCCAACCCAGGTGTAGGACCTTGCACTTGGCATGGTTAAACTTCATCAGATTGGCATCAGCCCACCTCACAAGCATATTAAGGTCCCTCTGGATGGCATTCCTTCCCTCCAGCATATCAACCGAACCACAGAGCTTGGTGTCATCAGCAAACTTCCTGAGTGTATACAAGCCTCTGTGTTTGAATGAAGAAGAGATCGTGAAAACCTATAATTCTTTTATTATTATTTTTCTTAGAGTATAAAGCATATTTGTGGTTGACTTAAATTCCTGCATAAGAGTTGCATGATTCAGGGAAGATAGAGGAACACGATGACCATGTGAACTGTGGAAAGGATCCTTTTTGATTCCTGGTTCTTTACAGCTTTGTGGCATAGTCTTGAGGAAATACTTTAATCTCTCTGTGCCAGACATAGTGTATGCAGGTGCATGCACTGTTACTGATTGCTCAGTCTGTAACTCAGATTCTGGGAAGTGTTCAGTGTTCCACTTGATCCAGGTCACACATGGCAGCAGTGAGCAGAGGCAGTTATAGCACAAACTGGTAGGGGAGTAGTTCCAAAATGTAACATTTCTAGATTTTATTTCCATGGCTGTTCCTGAAAGCATATAGGCATTTTGCTTCCTAGCTACACCATGAAAACAGCCCTGTGCAGCTAATTTCTAACCGTGGTTATTATTTTGTTTCTCTGTGAAGATTAGGACATATCTTTGGTGCTCACAATTTAATAATAATACGAAAAGAAGAATTTTGATGTTTAAACTTGGTGATTGGTTTGTTATTGGAAATGTCTTCAAAGTGCTAATGAAAGTAAAATCTTTACATTAATTTAGCACAGAGGGCTGGGTGAAAAGCCAGCCACATGAAAGCTAAGAAACAGCTGAACAAGAATGGAAAACACTTGAAGAACTGAAGATTAGACAACTAGCTTTTTATTGTCTGTGAAAATATTTCATTTGGCATTTATGAGAACAGTTTAAATGGTCCCCTCACCATATGGAGGGTTTATAAGGACAAAGAAATAGGAGAAAAGGAAGGAGGAAGGGGTTTACAAAAAGTAGTCAGTAAAGTACAGTATTATGTTCCTCCTGCTGAGATAAGTAGTTGTTAGATTAAAAGGGTGTTGGTGAGATCATAAGAACACCTCCTTTACTGTATATGACCATGAACACTATTTTATTGTTACTATGCTTTCCAGCAGTTTGCACAATTAATAAAGGGTTAAGCACTTTAGAGGACTGTATTTGTACCTCATGACTATCTTGATGGTAGAGGCAGCTGAGACCTGCCTGCCTTAGACAGGAAGAGATCTGGTTCTTCGTTTCTTGAACTTAGCCCCTTTGTCTACTATGACACCTAAATGCGACACTTGACTTTAACTTACCTGAACTCCTAAGCGCCTGTTCCACTGGGGGGCTGGGGCCATGGTAAGATCTGGTCTTAGGTACTGTTATGGCAAGGCATCTAGTTACAGTTGAAAGATTTCCCTGAGAATTGCATGTTAGGGAGCTCACCTCTCCATTTTTGAATCTGTGGCAAAACCATTTTAGCTTTGAGGAGTAACAAAAGGAGCCCTCAAATTGAGAGGAATCCCTAATTGTAGAAAGTCAATTAGGAATTAAAGCTGATGTTTTGAAAGCTAAAATATTTTGCACTGTAATATATTTCGTAGTGCATACAGAAGTTAGACGGTGTCTGATCTTCTCCAACTTTACTGTGTTTTGATTTTAATTAAGTAGTTAAAAATGCAAATATGACATATACTTGTTTTCCTTATGGATTTTGAATGGTGAGAGAATTTACAGCACTACAATCTTCTCAGTAGAATTTTTAAATAATCAATGAATGAATTGATCGAGGAATCAATGATTGTTGAACAATGAATTGATGCACTTACATTTTAACTATGTGTTTGCAAACTTTGGATTATTGTTTCTTTAGTTTATTTCTTTGGTTTGAGTATGTCAAAGGTCTTATGCCATACCACTGACTCTCCAGAGGAAAGATTGGATTTGATATGCTTTAGATCTGAAAAGGAAAAGGAAAGGGGAAAAAAACCCAAAACTTCTCACCTTTTTATCTTTTAGGAATGAGCATAACTACAGATCTCGATCACCCAAATGTATGGCTTAGTATATAACCCATAAGAAAATGGCTATAAAATTCCAACATGGTAGGGTTTTCTCAGTAAAAGGCATCAACTGACATGGAGAAGGCCTAAATAATATGTAAAACCTGCTATATTACTTCACTTGAGCCACTGAAGGATGAACCTCTCTTTTGACCTTTTCAGTTGAAGTTTTATTCATAAATGAGAGTCAAACACGTCCCAGTCTCCATACATTTGAACTTGTATTGTAAGTGATGTACTACTTACTAGTTCGGTAATAGCTACATGACAGTTCTTGGCTAATTTCTGTCATGAAGACTCTCACAGGAGTGTAGAATTTCACAGGCAATATTTGTTTTGCCAAGTTCCACAATAATACTTAGCTACAAAACATAAAAATCTATTGGAAGACTCTTCATTTACCTTACATTCAGAGATATGTTGACTGAACCACATCTTTTGGGAATAATGTTCTGGCCATTTTCTAACACATGTTCCCTATTTTTTTTCTGTAGAATCATTGTTGCAAAATGGAACTCATGCAAACTTTTTGGTCTGTAGGTCATGACATCTTTTTTCTTAATGTAATGTCCTTTGCAATACTTTTTGGATTATATTTTCATGGAGTTTGTTTTTTGTTGATTGCTTCATCCAGTTGAACTCTAAAGTAGAGTTCACTAATACTATTTGACTTAACAATTTGTCATGGTTTAACCCCAGTCAGCAACTGAGCACCACCCAACTACTCCTTCACTATTGCCACGTTCAAATGAGGGATAAAAAAAAAAAAAAAAAAAAGAGTAGTTTATCATCTGAGTAATGTGGAATTGTTTATGAACTGAAGGACCTCAGAGGAAGAAAACTGACTTCCTTTTTGACTCTTCTGCCAGTTAATCAAGGACTAAATTCATTGATAGCTGAGAACTGTTTGGCTAATACTGACAATAGAGAATACAATCCTGCAAAAACCTAAGATTGCATTTCATGATTAATGGCTTACTTAGGTTACTTCAGTGCAATCTTGACATCCAGTTGCTAGATTTTTGCTAGGATTACTTGTTAGCAAAGTCAGAAGGCATGCCCTGAGCCAGACTGTGAGCTCTAGATGCACCTGTTTTTAAAAATGAATCACATTTTATAGCATTCCTTGATTAGCATTAACCAGAGTTTCAAGTCTTCTCTAGAGACACCAAATCAGAGTATGAATATTTGAAGTCCACATGGTCATATAATCTATCAAGTACTTCTATGTAGTATTGTATTTTTTTTTCTCAGATGTGAGGATGTATTGTGTTCAGAACAAAAGTGGAAGACTGTTCTTTTCCTAGGAGCTTCCATTTTAATTATGAATACAGACTACTAAAAATGAAGCAACTCAAATAATTAACCTGTAATTTGTGTTAGAAGATTCCTTTCCATGATAGTGTGCAAAGGAGAGAAATGTTACAGCATGTTAGGTTAAGAAAAGTTACCAAATGCTTGTTAACAATATCTATAATCTCAGGGAAAAATAAATCATTACAATATCATGGCAATTTGTCATTGAAATCTTTCTTTATAGTACAAAGATAAATGACATTATCCAATGGCAACATTTTTGGGGGTATGTATTGCTTAATTATCACCTTATAGTCCTTGCTGGTAGTCGTGTTCATTCCAATCAAGTGGTAAGGTATGTGACTATAGAATGACTTTACAAAATGCGAACATTTAAGAGGTAATGTTGCCAGTAAAAGAACAGATTAAATGCCAGATCTTCCTTGCTAGCTCTGTAAGAGCCTGTAGTTATTTGGGGAATCTGTCCTGGAACAGAAAATCTTCAGACGTACAAACAGGTGGTTTACTACTTAAGCTGTAGTAAATGAGACTCTATGGAGAAGCCCAAGAGTTCTAAGCAAAGAAGCCAGTATCATTTTGCAAAATAAATCTTTAAAGAAGGTGGAGAAGGATGTCATTTATCCTAGCAAGTTAACTTAGCAACATAATTGACCTAAAGAAAATATTATTCTCCTGCAGCCATTATTTACTTTTCAAATTGCCTATAATATTGAATTCTTAAATGTGGAGTTAGGTACAACAGAATCTCTTTTACCTCTTTTAGAATACTGAATATTAGATTTGAGTCCTGCATTGGTGAAATCCAAAGAAACATACTTAGGCCAGAATTCTAAGGTATACTGGATACTTTTGCAAAATAGCTGCAACAAATTCCTGCATTTCAGTTTTTTGCTGCTTTTTTTTTTTTTGTACTAAAACCATTTGAGGAACCATGGAGAAAGTCCTGTAAAGTTGGCCACTCTAACATTAACGCCATCTTCGCCTGTGCTGTAATACATTGTCAGACTTACTGCACACATGCTAGTGTGTGAACCCTTTGAAGGGTTCAGGAAGTCATATTGATGTTTTAGACTCACCACGCCTGTGTTGCAGTCAGCATTGGTCCTTTAATGAGAAAAAGAAAGAAAGGTTCAGTATTTATTTACTGATACTTAATTACCTATACATGACGTTGTTGTAATAGACTTTCACTGAAACAGTCTTACCAGTAATTGCACAGTATCTACTTCAGAGTCTTTTCCAGTGATGCAGCTAAGTTAGATTAACTCTGCGTAAATATCAGTGCTGCATTGTCTGTGTAATTTGCCACTTTTTGTCATTGCCAGAATTTTCTCATGTCAGTGTGTGCTACCAGTTTACCTCTAAACATAAGTTTGCTCTGTATCTGGACCACAATTATATCCTGTCATAGAATCATAGCACCTTACAATCATCTAGGTCCAACCCCCGTGTCTTGGGGAGGGATACTTCCCACTTAAACCATGCTACCCAAGGCTCTGTCCAGCCTAGCCTTGAACACCACCAGGGATGGAGCATTCACAACTTCCCTGGACAACCCATTCCAGTGCCTCACCACCCTTACAGTAAAGAACTTCTTCCTTATATCCAATCTAAACTTCCCCTGTTTAAGTTTGAACCCATAACCCCTTGTCCTATCACTACAATCTTGTCCTGGGTTCAGCAGTAATAGTCACTTTTCTCCTTCTTAGTAGCTGGTGGTGTGCTGTGTTTTTGACTTTTGGCCTGGGAACAGTGCTGATAACACCAGTGTTATCAGTTACTGCTCAAATGTTTAGTCTGACCAAGGGCTTTCTGAGTCTCATGCTCTGCCAGGGAGGAAGGGAAGCTGGGAAGAAGCTGAGACAGGACACCTGACCCAAATTGACCAAAGAGGTATTCCATACCACAGCACGTCATGCCCAGCATATAAACTGGGGGGGGGGGGCAGATACATGTAAGATTTAGATCACTGCTTGGATTGGGCTGGGTATTGGTCAGTGGATGGTGAGCAGTTGTATTCTTTTCCCTTGTTATATCCCTTATTATTATTATTATTATTATTGGTGGTAGCAGCAGTGGTTTGTGTTATACCTTAGTTACTGGACTGTGCTTATTTCAACCCATGGCAGTTACGTTCTTTCGACTCTCCTCCCCATCTCTCTGGGAGCAGGGGCGAGGAAAGGGGGGGAGTGAGAGAGAGGCTGCATGGCTAACTGAGCTTAAAACATGACAAGTCTCTAATGAATAGTCTCTCCCCAGCTCCCCTATAGGCCCCCTTCAGATATTGGAAGGCTGCTATGAGGTCTCTATGCTGCCTTCTCTTCTCTAGGCTGAACAGCACCAACTTTCTCAGCCTGTCTTCATACAGGAGGTGTTCCAGTCCCCTCATCATCCTTGTGGCCCTCCTCTGCACTTGTTCCAACAGCTTCATGTACTTTTTATGTTGAGGACATCAGAATTGCACACAGTACTCCAAGTGATGTCTCACGAGAGCAGAGTAGAGGGGCAGGATCACCTCCCTCCACTTGCTGGTCATGATCATTTTGATGCAGCCCAGGATACAGTTGGCTTTCTCGGCTGTGAGCACACACTGCTGGCTTACGTTCATATCAGATCTCTTTCCAGTCTCTTTCTCTGTCACACACACGGACCTCATTGCTCAGACCAAATGTGTGATTTCCCAGACATTCCCTTTGAGACTGAAGTACTCTATGTGCACAATGCTCCATCCAAAGCTAAAGGGATATGTTATTATGTCCTCTGCTAGCCCTCAGTAAGAAATCTGCGGAAACAAATGATCTATACAAAGCAATTATTGGATACCTTTCAGCGGAGATGACAGTGTGATAATTATGCAAGTTCCATGTGAAGATTACTTTCTTTACTTGGAAAGTCAGCCTTGCCAAAGATACATAGATTCAGCAAAGCATACAGTTTTCCATGAGTGAAGAAACTGGTAGTCATTTGCCTATCTGATATTAACAGTGAAGGAAACAGCCACTCTTACTCTCAAAACCTTGTCCGATGAAAGAAAAATCTGACTACGGAAAATGAATGCAGCTTCTGAAGAAAGCTGTCTTCAAATTAATACTCATTGTACAGCATTTAGATCAAAGCAAACGTTTTCTTCAATTACACTTTCAGCATTCCAGGCAAGTTCCCAAGCATAAGAATGAAATGGGTGTTTTTCCAGCTTTGCAGGAAGTATATTGTACACTGAAAATAATTCTCTCTCTAGAATTCATAGAAAATACTATCTCTAAAAAGCAACCTCCTACTCTTTCATAAACTACAGGCTAGCATATGCTGTTGGACAAGTAGAATGCAAGCGCTCTGCTAACTAGCTGCTCCTCCATTACTCATTCGCCTTTCCTCTAGGGCCAGGGTTTCTCACATCAGAGGTTGCAGATGGCTTGCAAACCCTTTCTAGCATTTAATTGTCCTATAAATATTGTGAGAAAGAGCAAAAATCAGGATTTACCAAACAAAATTATCACTGAAAACCAAACAAATCCATGATGCGCACTAACTGATCTTCATATAAAATCCATACATTGCCTGGAAATTTCCAAAGTACATGCTGTTGAAACAACATATACTTACTAACAGCTCACCATAGAGCTTTACCTCTCCAAAACCTGGACTTAGCTGTGGCAAATATGAAATGAAACATTGTATGCTAGTTTCCCAATAAAACAGAGAGGCTAAATTCAATCTCTGGGTAAACTGACATAACTCCCATGGATTTCATTACAAGTTGTGGCTTCTTATATCAAAATCTATTTCAGTCTGGCTTATTTTAAAGTCTCCAAAAAGATACTGTTAAATTTGCAGAGAAAAAGAAGAGTAGGAAAACAGGTAAAATGTGCAGAGACCAAATACTACAAAGTAGGACACATCTCTGACATGGAGAAAAAAAAACGTAGGCAAACTATTCAGTAAACTCAAACCGTGCCACATGACATACATATGTTTCGCATAGAATCATAGAATAGTTAGGGCTGGAAAGGACCTTAAGATCATCTAGTTCCAACCCCCCTGTTATGGGCATAGTAAGTCTCCTCAAGAAGCAGCTGACCTGATGGCAGAAAAAAATGATGGGAAATTTTCTAACCAAAGTAAACAGAAACAGTATAACCAAACCAGGTTTAAATTGGAAATATTATGTTATTAGAGATCTGTTAAAGGCGATTCAGAACTCAGTTTAAACCAACCATATATAATATGGAAAACCTGATAGCCTACAGCAAAGATCAACCGTGACTATTTAATATGGTTTTATAGTGTGGTTGTGCTTATTCTCACTTCCAGCAAGTCGTTTTGGTCACTTCTTCAGTGAAACCCCACTCAGAAAATTTAAATGCAATCTATCCTTTATGGTTTTATAAAGAGTCTTTTGCGTCAGCTAGGAGAAATATCCTACCACAGCTGAATCTACTGTAGTTTCACAAAAACCAGCAAGAGTGGCAGCGCAGCCACAGAGCCTGAAATGAGGAGAGACCACATAAGTCAATGACCATGAAATAAATTCATATCATGGTACAGAGACAATAAAGAAGACTGGCTCCTTAAAAGAATATATTAATGAAAGGAATACAACAAAGTGGCTGAGGTGATCAGACCTTCTAAGAATGAGAACTAGGTCAGTGTGGGAATTCTTAGTATGTATTCCATGGTGTTGGTGAACCCTGACTCCTCTGAAGTTTTACCACTTAATTCAACAACCAACATTGAGTCCTTATAAAATAGCAAAGACACAGATTTAAAGACATATTCAAGCATTGCTCAATTCAGGCTAAGCCAAGATTTCAACCACAGCATTGCTTCAAAAACATCCTGGCCATATGACCTGTATTTTTCTCTTGTGTTATTTTGCTCTGGGACTTCTAATGGATAAGGCTGTCAGTTCTCTTTTCAGCTGAAATTTCTGATATTGTTGCTAAGAGTTTAATTTGTGCTTTGCGTCACATGAAACAGATTAAGTAAAAAAAACCCTCCCATTCCTTTTCATTTTAGAACGTAAACAAACTAACAATGCAGGGGGAAAAAAATACATCAGATTAGATCATTAAATCACATGTAGAAAAATAACCTAAATGTTTTTTTCTATGGAGGATGAGAAATAGAACAGAGCTAATATAAAAGATACTTCAAACAAGAAATTAGATTAGACTAATGTGATAGAACTGTAAAAATTGGCACTAACTTTTGAGAAATATGCATGTACTTAATTTAAAGTAAATGAGTGCAGTAAAGAAATCAGAACCTTTTGTAGGTGACCTATTGAAAACCTGTCAAAATAGGTTAATAAGAGAAACACAGAAAAGCTTCAGATCATATACAGCTGTGAATTAGATTCTTTTTTCTTAGTATTCAGGGAAAGTGAGAGCAATGTACTAGAAATAGAGTCATTTCCTGAAGGGAGAAAATGAAGACTTAAGACAAACTAAGGATGACATCTAGGCTGGTAGAAGAGAAATTGGAATAAAAATAGAAATGGCTTCAGGGCCGGGCAGCCTGAGTTTTAGGATTTTGGAAGGCACAGCATATGGGAGGGAAGGGAAAAAAAAAGATAAAGAAAGATGTGAATACCTCCTGGCCAAAAAATGGCAGTGCTAAGTAACTCAAAAGGGAGGAAACAACTACAAATAAAATCCAAAATTAGCTCCCAGAAGCAAAACAAAGGAAATGAGAGTAAGACAAAAGCAAGTGATATCATACCATGAAGTTTATGTGTAACTGCCTTCAGCAGACACATTACCTGTCCTCAGTGTTGGACCTCGACTATCCTCAAGGACAATCTCAACTTTCAGAGACATATGATGAGTAATTGGAATAGCTGAACCACACTTCTTCCAAACTCATAGGTATTAAATGGCAAACCTGAAATGGTTTTGTGGCTTTTAAAGTGTAAGTAAGTCCCAAAAGATGGCTGAATTCCACCAGATTAGCTTCTTCCTGTTCTGCAAAGAAATGTTTTATTGTTTCTCCAGCAGAGCTATTTTGGCTCATTGTTCCCACAAGATAAAAGGAGAAAGAGAGGATGCTAGGAAAAATTTAGGGGATCATAGTAAACAATAAAAGGATTTTTTTTCCCTAAACAGTTGTCTGATCATTAGGGTAGATTATAAGAGCTTGAAAGCAGATATCTAATTTGTTTTTTGCTGGATGCACTAAACTACCTCTTATCACAGATCTAAGTATTACATACACTGTAAATAACTTCAGTTCTTCACTGTGTAGTTACCAAGAAACAGATGAAAATGGAGAGGCTTGAAATTCTGAACTTAAAATCTTGGACAAAATGTTTAAGGCACTCAGTCTTATATAGCTTAAAACCCCCTTGCTTTTCTCAAAGCACAAAGCAATCAAGTACTGGAAGTGAGGTTCTAGTGACAGGTTGCAAACATGGTATCTAAAACTATAAGCAATTTGTTTAAAATAGTGACCTTTAACATTTCCAGGATTAGATAAGCTTTAACAAACTGCAACTCTCTATTCTCTTATGAGTCTGTCTCTATTCCCAGTTTAATAGTTCTTGGATTAGTGGCACTCAGGCTTTTGCTGGAACACATAGCAAAGCCATTTCTTTTGTTTTGGCCAGTTTCCTTCTTCAGAACACATAACCTCAAGATGTCTTCACAAGTGAAACAGAGACTGAGGTTTGCTTACACACTGTAATTTCTTCAATAATATTTTTTGTCTGGGCCACCCAGACTGCATATATGGCACATTCTAAAGGCAAGGCACCTTCTAGACTTCATCACAGCTGCACCAGCTGGAGTACTCTTTGATAACCTGGAGACAGAAGAAAGAACATCTTCATTAAATCTCAATAGAACATGAGCCATGAGGGCTGCAGTTATGTTGCAGGACAGGCTTAGAATGCAAAATTTTTTGACAGCCAATTTTTGACGTTTTTTTTCTTTTAGAGAAGTGCTCTAAAAAGTAGGGACAAGTGCAAGATTCTGCACATCAAGAAAAGAGTCATTTTTACATGCACAGAATGGGAAACAGCTGAATAAGGTATTAATGGGAGGAGAGGAGAGGAAAGAGTTTAGAAACTACAGTGCAACATAACATGAATAAGCACCAGCTATGCAGTGCTATTTCAAAGAAACACAACAACAAATGTTGACAACATAATGAAATTCCTACGATTGGAGTCTTGAACTTCCTTGTTTAGCTTGTCACTTGTAAGACTTCAGATGGGACCTTACAAGCATGTTTGAGTGCTAGGTTTCAAGAAAGATGAAAACTGGAGAGAATCCAAAAGAAGGCAGTCAAAATGAAAATCTCAACTCCAGAGAAAAATGACCTGTAGAAAAGGTTCAACCAGGTCATGTTCCATAAGACAGAAAAAACTGAGGCAAGGCATGACAATATTTTCAAGTACATAGTTTGGTACAGGAGGGAACCAGACTGTTCTTGATCTCAAAGGTGGACAGGCCGAGAAGTACTAAGCTCAAATTACAGTGATGTCTATTTGGGTAAGACATTGGAAACATTCTAGTCATGAGGATTCTGAAGAATTGGGATAGTCTGCCTTGAGAGATGATATAGTCACTACCCCTGGAAATCTTCGTTTTTGACAGATACATCAGAAATTGCACAGGTTTATCAACCGGAATGCCTGTGTAGAATTGGAGACTTTATTGTCCTAGGACAGTTTGAATGCAATTCTTATTAAGTCATGCACTGTGAAATCAAACTAACTAGCCACAGAACACAATAACCAGCAATAGCTAGCTTGAAACCATCAGCACAGCAACTTTCTCTGCAAACGCTGAGTACCCAAGAATATGCTTATAATGGACCCATGACAGAGAAGATGAAAGCAGAAATACTGATATACTGTGTTATTTAAAGTATATAACATACATAAATGTATATGAGTGTATCTACCAAACAGCCAGCCAAAGACAGTGTTAAAGGAAGGTCAGCAGAAGAGACTTTACTGCCTACTTCTCTGACTGGTCATGACTTACTTCCATAGACTGTGGCTCTTCAAGCCAGTCTGAATCTCAGCTCCTGTGGGGCATTTGCCCACCACACAGCTAATCAGGTTCTAGAGTCTGCTTTTAATCCCATATCCTCCACAACTCAGGCTCACTCAGCCTTTCTGAGCTATAATTAAGTTTCCTTTATTAAGGTATTTAGCAAAACCATTGATTTACTATTAATTCAGCAACTTGAAGCCAAAGACAACATGCATTTGGAAGAAACACACTGTATTAATTAATTGCCCCGTTTTGCATATATTCTTTGCAACTAGTGCATGATAACCACTTCGGATGTGTTGGCAACTGAGAGGTTTCTCAGACAATACCTTTGATCAGAAGTGATCTGAATGCCTTTGGAATGTTCCATTTATTAAATTGACAGAACACTGTGAAGTACTGATCTGATTATTTGAAATACTATTACAAAATTATGAAAAGCCAGGTTAATACCTGTTCTCAGCAGAACATTAAAAGGTATTTGAGAGAAATACGGTCTGCAGAGCTTGCTAGCCATCTCTGTAAGAATATATGTCAATACATTCTGAGATGGTTAGATGTCCTTCACTGTACATAACAGTAATATCCCTAGACCACAGCTGCAGCATGAGGTTAACTCAGAACTTCAGGCTGCACCAAAAGCTTATCGACAGAGAAATGTGCTGCAGAGGATTTCAGTAAACAGCAATCTTAAAATGCCAGCGTGCATATCTACCTTTGAACCAGAATTTTGCACTTGACCCATCAGGTTATCTCACAGAAACAATACCAAGGAGGATTATAGCATCATAGGAGCTAAAAATAGTTTGTGTCTGCCCAAGGGCTACATGGCACTGGGTGTGGGTATTCCCTCAAACAGGGTTTCTTCCATGTATCTTGTGCTTCTTCACATCTACCATACCTGTCCTACATAAAAGCTGACGATTGCTTATTTTGTGCCTCCTTTGGCAAATGTGATGTGCAGACAGACTGGATGAACTCTCATGGCATCCGAAAGGCACATAAGAGGAACCCTGGGGACTAGACCTCCCTTTACAGACAGGCTGGCCGCTGTGCCCACGTAAGACTCCCTCAGATTCCTTTGGTCACTGCTGCCTTCATCACCTTCACCTCAGCATAACAAGTTTCAGCTCTCTGGTCTCATTAAACAATCAGTGCATACTTACTAGTTCTGTTGCATTTGTAACTGGGGGAGGGGGGATCTGGTAAGAGGCAATAGAGGAATTTTCTTTGATTCTACAAAGTTGTGCATTTGAATATTAAGTACAAATACATGCGCCAAGTGGAAAGTTTGCACCTAACATTCTTTCTTACTGATTTACCTCCTACTGTGTCTGCTTGAGCGTGTGAGAGCTTACACAGTGAATATATAGTAATAGATCTCTTCTGCAGGAAAGTTAAATACTGTTGCTGGCTTCCTTGGTTCAATTGTTTTGATCTTGGATAAGACTGAACCTCTACCATCTTCAGGAGGCCAAAATGACAACCTGAGGTACTAGATCTCAGGCAGTCAATTAAATAGCAAACACACGTCCTAAAATGATGACTAGCCAGCCTTCCTTAAGATAAATTCATTCAGCTAAATTTCATCTATTATTCCCCTTTGGGACATGAAAGTACTTGGACAAACACAAAAACTTTATCAAGAAAGGTCTACCATTAAAAATATAATCTGTGTTGCATTCAGAGCAGGACAAGTACTTCAGGACCAATTCCTCCCTCTGTCACTCCCTCCTCCCTCCAAGAAAATCAAGCAGGCATCATCCATTTATTTTCTTTTTGCAAAAGTAAAGAAACCCCAAACCACTAAACAAGCAAATAAGCTGAACACAAAAACCAACTCTGGACACTCTCAAGTGGAACTGGATGGAAAAAATGTAAGGAACAATATTTCTGTGTTCTGCCAGCTTCAAAAACTTAGAAACATACCATCATGCAGCATTATATATCAAAATCTACTATACTACCTAAAAATTATGCCCATTTCTTAGTCCACAAATCATAAGTAGTTCTGTTCTTCAAGCGCTATGTTATAGTGCATGAACAAGGTCTGGGAACTAATGCCTTTAGTAGATTTCTACATGCCTGAAATCAAACTAGCACTACAAATATTCAGGTTCTATACAGGGAAAAGGTCTTCTTATATACCTCTAACCTTCCAATGTTCAATTCTTATGTATGGTTGTCACAGATCCTCCTCCAGACCAGTGAGTCTAAGTTCACCACCTTATCTAAGCAGACACATTTGTGGAGGAGCCATGATGCAGCATTGCCAGTAGTTCCAAGAACTTAGGTTTCCCTTACAGCACTAAATTCCTGCAGCTTTCTGATTATTTTTTTCCCTAAAAGAACTTCCAGTCCCTGTGGATTATCCAGAAAAGTCTAAACGCGACCAGCACAACCTAACATCTCTAAAAGCTAAGTACACATACCCCAAAGTACATGTAGCTTTAAAACATCATTACCACTAAACTAACTTCACCTTCTGTTGCAGTACTGGTAACAAGAGCTAGAATTGCTTTGAATTATGAGCTCTTGTATTCCTTTTCTGCCTGAGGCTTTAATCCTTCCCTTTAGTCTCAGATGATAGTGTTGCTGGATATACTGGCAACAACAGCTGAGTAGCACACCATTAGAACAACCTCATCAGTTTTGTTGTAAATCTGTTCAGCCTTTGGGAAAAGCATACTGAATACAAGTACACCTGCCTGAAGTGCCTGAAAAAAAATCATGGACTTCCTCGTACTTTATGCCAGTACTGAAGTCTCACAGCCACCTAAGAGTCTCCAGCTCCCCTTCATGCGGTGCTGTCTTGTGCAGTCAGAAAGGGATCACACCATTCATCAGCAATAAAATCCTGAGCCTGTCTCAGAAGGAACGTGAGTATTCCCAGGTCTTCTACTCAGTCCTGTACTGTTTCTGAAACCTTTATGTGCAATATCCCTGGCCCACAGGACTGGGTACCATTAAGAACAATGAGAAGTTTAGAAAACTACTTACTGTTGGTGAAGAAAGGTGAGCATGCAAATTTTTTCACCCTAAGTCTAGATTTTGTATTAAGTCTTTTTAATGCCAAATCCAACCCTCCCTCTCTGTATTTCAGAGCAGGCACTTCAAAGGGAGGACTGAGGCTTAAGTCAAAACTATGTGTGGGATGCCCTGGCCATCTGGTTGGGTAAAAAGGGCAAGGCTGCTTAAGTGGAAGCATGGACAAGTGGAAGCATAGACATGTGGAAGGGGAGCAGGCAGCAATCTACACTCCATCCTCCAGACCACTGCTGCTGACTCCACAAGAGCTGGGCCTCTGAGGCTGTGCCTGCTGCTTTAGCCTAGAGGTAAACTCCATTCTCCAAAGCCCATGAATGGTATGTGTGGCACCACCAGCACAAGGCATGCTAGGGAACCACACGGATGGATGCTGGCAACTGCGTGTAGCTGCTCTTGAAGAACCTGGAAATAAGGGGCAAAGGTACAGACTAAACAAAATGTGCAGAAACAGGTTTCTCTTCTGGTTGCATTGGGGTGCTTAGCACACACCTATTTCTTTGGCGAGTTCGTTACTGCCTTACTGTACGAATAAACCTGTGACAGACAAAGTTTGAGTTTTCCCTTCCCCCACCACCAAGTTTCCAAAATCTAAACACAGATGCTCCAAGTTTGCTAGGGTTAAAATTACACCCAAGAGCAATGCAGAAAGTGTCCTTTCGAGTGTTCCTGGGAAGGAAAGTGGCAAAACCTAAAGGTAACAAACAGAATAATAATGTTTACTTTTTTCTTCCTAGTTGCCTAGTCTGATTTAGATAGTTAAGCGATTCAAAAGTGCTTAACAAACAGTAGTCCTCTCTGAGTGGCATGCAGTGCAAGCTAAATCCTGTTAGATCTAAAGCTAAGGCTTCCTAGAACAGGTATATAGCATCAGGATCCGAAAGCGTGTAATTAGACATCTAAACATCCTCTGTTTCTGTGTAACCTGGGAAGCTCCTGGCTTCACGAGACCACAGCGTGCCTACCCGAGATTGTTAAATGGGCTCGCTGATTTAATGTGGATTCAAAACCCAGATCTGGGATTCTTTCGCTGCGTTACTAGGGCAGGAGGAAGGGCAGGAGGAGGAACGGCGGGCTGTGGCTCCGTCTGCAGCGCGCATCGTTTGGGGCCAGCCCCGCTCGGGAGGGCCCCGAACCAGCTCAGCATCTCCGTTCTTTCCCGGCCCATTCCCGAGCTGCCCCGAGAAAACTCCTCGGGACACCGCCAACTCGATCCCAGGCACGTCCCTGCGCAGCCTGCACGCCTCCCCCGCCGCCGGGGGCAGGGATGCGGTCGCTTCCTTCGCCTGGCGCCCCCGGGGGGAGCCTCCCTGCCGGCTCCGGCCGGGCCTGCCCCCGGAGGAGCTGCGTGCGGCCCCCACCCCCCGGCCCGCCAGCACTCACCATATTACAGATGGAGGCGATGTTTCTGACGGTCATTAGTCTAAAGGTTGCAGCGATCCCGCACCGCCATCTTTATAAGGTGAAAACAGCCCCGCTCATGGTGGGAAAAGCGCAGGAAGGGAGAGGGGGCGGTGGCGGCGGCTTCTGCTCCGGGGCTGGGATATAAAGCAAGAGGAGGGGACAACACAGGCACCCTTTGCACCCGCAGAGCGGCGAGAAGGACGGAGCTTCCTTTCCTCCCTCCTCCGGGCGAGTGACCAGGAGCTTCAGCAGAGCGGCGGGAGCAGCCGCATCTCCTCTCCTTCCGCCTCTGGCTTTCGCACGGTCCTCAGGGCCCCGGGCTCCCGCTGGAGCGCTCAGCCGCGCCTCTGCGCCAGCCGGTACCGCACTAATCTCTCCCTTCCTCCTCCTCCTCCTCCTCCTCTCCCGGCTGCTGCCGCTCGCCGCTCCATTGCAGCGCAGCGCCCGCTGATCCGCTCTGACAGCGCCGGGCAGGGAAGGTCAGCGTCAGTGCCCGGCACCGGGCACCCCGGCGGGGCGCTGCCGCCGCAGCCAATGCGCTGCGGGGAGGAGGGGGCGAGGAGGGGAGGAAGAGCGCTCCGGGGACCCGGGTGCCTCAGTCACCGGGCCGGGAACAGCCACAGCGCTGCAAAACTCTGGTTCTGTGCGCGTTAAGGCAAAGGGGCAGAGGGCAGGTGAGGGACGGGAAGGCAGAGCCCAAGCAGGGCCACAGGGATGTGTGGCAGTGCCAGCAGCACTGTAACCTAGGACATTATCTCTGAGCCTAACCCGGTGTACACAGGAACCCAGGCACTTACAAACCTCAGAGCAGTAGGCTGGAATGACACTTACTGCCCGCAGAAGGTGTTTTGTATTGCCATTCATGCAGACAACACTTATCTTCACAAATACTGGCTTGAGACCATGTCCACATCACACACCTTAGTGCCAAAGTGCATGCATACAACACCTTTAATGTGGTAATCTCAGTTCTTCTTCAAGCACAGTTAAGTCAAGGCTACGTCTTTCTCCAGGGCAGAGCAGTAGGAGTGTATAAAATTTACAGATGTGCTAATAGGCACAAGGTTGTTAAATAGCTAACTTGAGGCCACACAGCAAATCTCTTAGGGAAGAAAGAATGAAGTTCAGCTAAGGCAATGATTCATCTTTGAATTTCTCATTTCCTTAGCAGATGTTGCTGTTCTCAGCAGAAGCAGAAGGCCCATTTTTTGTTCTTCTGCTATGCTAAGGAAATCGTTCAGAGGAAGAGACAACTGCTAACATTTCTACAGGCACCCCTGCTCCCCGCAGCACCTGGGTGCATCACAGCGCTAGGCTACACTTTTTACTTCAAGATTTACTTCAAGAACAATAGTTTCAGCCGATAAAGCCTGGCCCCACAGGCTTTATTTACAGCAAACATTCTGAAGCCAGTATTTTATTTATTTATTAATTTCAAGAAAATGTCTATTATTACTAATAGAAATCTGACATAGGCAGTAGCACCTAAAGATAAATTCCTACCTCCAGAATGCTGTTAGGTAAGTGGCCTGGATCCGGCTCATTGCAGACAAGTATCCACTTCATAAGAACACATCAAATTTGACATTAGTTGGCACCCTTCTGTTGACAGTTTCAGCAATGAAGCTCAACATGGAGTTGTCACAGAAACAGGATTTCTTTCCTCAGTAAGTTGGATTAGTTATATTAGATCATTGCCGACGTTTAAAATACAGGACTGAGAAAGATTTTTCAGACATTATGAACTGAAGGCATCAGGGCTGCTAAACTCTTCATAAATGCATAAATCAGTATGTAAAATGGACATCAGTGAAAAGTTATGAAGCACATGAAAGGGTTTGAAAGGTGATTAAAAAATCAAATGAAACAAAATGTGGTAACTAATAAAGCCATTTACCTCACATATATTTTAATGTCAAGCACATCATTCATATAATATGAACCCCAGAGAAATCACACAAAGTAGTTAAATGAAAAATTAAGGAAAACGTAAGTGGTACTTTCATACTTTTGCTTTCTTACTGATACCAATTACTTCACTTCAGGATAAAGTTTCAGGTGGTTTCTGTTTGTCAAACTTCCTTTTTTTTTTTTTAACATAAAATTAAATTACTATTACTTAGTGATTTGTTGTCTGTTCAAGGAAATGACAAATGTTGAAAGTAAGCATACTTGTGAGTATGCACACATACATAATTCTGTGAATAATTCAGTATCATTACCCTTAGTATTAATAAAAATACTTTCATTTAAGAGTGGATATATTTCATGACTTTTTGCTGAGGAATCAGAAAAAATAAGAAATAATGCACAAGTGTTTGTGTGCCAGTTGAATCATAGTTAAGCACTGGCTTGTTATGCTCTTCAGACACGTATCAAACCAGAAAAGTAGAAAGAAACTTTCACACTTGGAATGAGCTGATGAGTGTTTTGGTTTTCTCTCCATGGTGTCATTTTCAGGCCTAGAAAACTTGTTTCTGTAGCATTTTGAAGATAAAAAGTGCTAAGAAAAGCAGCAAGTGCTAGTTACAAACATTATAGGGACTGTATGAGTAAGAACAGTGAACAATTGTTTCCACTCTGAAGCATTGCCCTATCTCTTCATAACAAACAACTAACCCTGTGTTTAAGTGTTAGACAAAGAGAAGGAAAACAAAAGACTATTTATAACCTAACAGAACTTATATAATTTCTGTTGAAAGGTCAAAAAATGCCTCCTGCATTAATTTTAGATCAGTCTTGGTGTCATCTAGTTATAGACTATAACATTTTTATTTCACTACTTAAAATAGGAAGCTACTGTAGATATCCTCTTTGGCTAGCAGAGGCTTGGACTTCCATAACATTTTCCAGCTGACCTTCTCAGAGTACTTTGCAAACATTCTCTCAGACTTGTCAGATTGTGGGTGGCAAGTTAATATTAGCTTCTTTTACAAAGCAAGAAAACAGGCAGCAGAAATTTAGCAACTTGTCCAAAGTTCCACAGGAAAGTTAGTAGCAAAGCTCGGATTCGAATATCTGTCTATGCTGTGCCACAAAGAGGATATTGCATTTCCTCTCAAAAAATCTTGGAAAATTCCACAGAGGGTTCATTTATGTTTTTCTTGTAATAAACTCTGGTCCAGAAATAGGTACTCATCAGTTTTGCTGAACAAGTGTTTGGAACTGAATCAAATTTAAGATATATTTCCAGGCAATTAAAGAGACATTTTAATGGAAAAGGCAGTTAAAACAATACTCAGGTTTTCTAGAAAGTGGGAGAATATATAATAAGAATTAAAAAAGAATTTCAATATCCAAAAGGCTTTCAGTGCCAACAACGGATGTTTAGAATTTTACATACCTCTTTTATATCTTGTAATCACATTAAATTATGCTTTACAAAAATACTAATGTTTTTAACAGAGTGGCCAATATGTAGACACAAGCATGAGGACTAAGGATTTTCCATGAAGCTTGGCCCCCACTGCAGAACAGATTGGGAGCTTTAGCAGAAAGCCAGATGCCAACTTACAGACACAGGCTGAGGCTATAGTGCATTGCTCACAGCAGGTCCATGGAAGCCACTCTATTTATGCCTGAAATTATTATGGGAAGAGCAAATCGCAGTCCCCGAAAAACTCATGGCAATCCACAAAATATGTAGGGAGCCTCCCCACAAATGTGGGGCCACCTTAGTCTAAAAAATCAAAGCCCAACTTTGGAATCATTATTCTTTAAGACTGTCAGCTTCAAAGCAACCCCTACCCAACATTTTTACAAATTATCATAACTATACTATGATTCCATGAAATTACTTCTCTTGAAGAATGAATAGGTAGAAAGGCTAATATATAGTAATATAGTTATATAGTGATAAACGAGAAACAGTCTATTCTATGTAAAGGCAGTTAAGGCCTTCAAAGTCAGTTTGATGCTCCATAATAGTATGTGATTATCTCATAATAGCTCATTCTTGGCTTTTAATTCCTGCTTAATTGTGCTAAAAAAAAAAAATATATAAAAAAAAAATTGGAAGTATTTGGAGTTTTGAACAGTGGCAATAAAAGAACTCCTGTGTATTGCTTCAGCAGTTTACGTAGCATTACTCTTCTCTGACACTTACTACTCAACCAAAAATATTCCCAAATTTTTGTAAGGTAGGAGATTGAAGAGTGGCCCCTTTCTCAGGTATTTTATTCAGCAAGGGAAGTTCACCAGAAAATTTTATTGGCATTTTTCTTATATAAAATGTGCTTCCAGTTGGAAAGATACTATTTAAGTTCTAAACATATATATTGGTTAGAAAGAGGTAACCAAAATTTTTAGCCATGTAAATAATTTATCAAGTAAGAAGAGACTCACTGAGCACAAAGAACAGAAGACTTAAGTTTCTAACAGAAATGTACTGGCATTTCTGCCTCTGGAAAGGAAATAACAATTCTGGCTTGCCCTCCTCTTCTTCTCTAAAAATTTTATTTATTATTTTTGTTCTATTCCACAGGCTCTAATTTTAACTACCCTACAATCTGATGACAAAATAGAAAGAGTATTTTGACAGCAGACAGGCTGTAAGTGGCATTTAGTCTATTTTCAGCATGAATTTAAAATAGCCTTTTCATTTTATGTAAATTGTGGCATAAATTAATCCAATTACATTATTATTACATTATCACATTGCCATCTCAAAGTTCTAATCAAGTTAAAAAGAAAAAAACAAAACACCACCACCAACAAAAAAAGGCTGCTACATTGTAAAAAAGGCTGTCACATTGTAAGGTCCCAAACCTGCCAACTATTTAATGCAGGCAGACAGTGCTGTCCGACTGCAGCAGACGCTGATGGTCACATCAAGGTTTTACTTGTTTGGTTTTCCTTCAATCAGGTGTGGAGAAAAACAGTGAAATTTAAGTGAAACTGTAATGACAGCTGCGCATCGTGGTGAACCCAACATGACGCTTTTAAACAAATGTCAGCTACAAGAGGTATCAGACCAGTGACTTTGTGATTCAATTAATGATTCCCACAAAGACAGACCTGGTTGATTAGAGCACCATTCTTCAGGATTTGAACAACTATGTTGAGCTCATCACAGACTCCTTAAAAAGCTCAACACTAAATTCACAAAATAACTAAGGCACTCAACTGCCACTTAGCTAATCTCAAAATGCTTCTTTTCCATGAATGTCTAAACCAGAAATGCCCTAATGTAAACAGACCCAACAACATCTACTGGTATGGTTGACCAGGTGATTGAGTTTTCCCTGGGCATGTGTAGAATCTGCTAACTTTGCACACACCGAAAAGAAGCAAAGGCTTCCTCACCATGAGGTGGCCAGTGTGGAAAAAAGGTACCACACAAAGTATCTTAAGTGTAGTTCTTGTAACAATTTCCCGTATTACCTCTCTCCTTCCATGTTCTCAGGTTCACTATTCAAGTTCCCATTATAACTGAAGTTCCTGCAAATTCTGTTCACAACCAGACCTACATCTCTTCTGGTTAGCATCCAGAATCCATCTCAAAATTAACCTTTGCTTGGACCCCACAGTAAATATGGGTTTTCCCACAAGTCCCCAAGATACACAGAGTTGGAGGTAGACTCAGAGCCCAGCTGAGAAGTTTGTACAGGTAAAAATTAGAGGCAGGCCTTTCCCTCCAACAAAACACAGAAACAGCAGATCTCCCTGCAGTCTTGTAGGTAGTAACTGAATGGTTACAGCACTTGCCCAGGGAACAGAAGAACCCTACCTGCACGTATAGGGGATCAAATCCACATGTGACCCTTGCTAGGACAGTGATTTATTCTACAGAGTAGGTTCAGAAAGGGACAGACAGGTCAGGTGGCCTCTACATTCCTCCTCTTGAAGTTGTGCCACTATCAGACAAGAAAGTAAGCTTCATGGAGCCAGAGAGAAGGCAAACAATGCAAAGTCTGTATGGGGAAGACAGAAGAAAGCTTGTGTAGAGGAAGAAAAAGGAGTAGGATTTTATCTGAATGATTAAAATTCTCATCTAGGATGGATACTGATCACCGGCTTGCTGTGCTAAGAGGTGCCTGTTTACATTCTGTACTGGAAAAGAAGAAACTGAGCATGACATACTTCCCCTCAGCACACATAGTAAAAATGTAAAGGTTAGATGCCAATTAATCTTTTTGGCTACATTACAAGAAAGGGCTGATCTGACTTATGTGCCTAAGTGTAGAAAATTATCATTGCAGAGAACCCTGCTTGAAATAATGTGAAGTTCGTATCCATTGAGTGACTTGCCTAGAGCCCCAAGACAGCTTTTGGACCCTGATGTAGTCACAATAAACTTACTGGAGCAGTTGTTAGAATTGCAACAATGTTTTAAAAATCAAGAATTAGACAGAAGAGGTAACTAGAAGCACTTAAGAAACAGTTTCTAGTCCTATCACTTGATTCTAACTACATAACTGTTGCAGGCTGAACCCTACCGGTTCATACCTGCTGAGGGTAACCTAAACACAGGGTTCAGAAAACTTCAGGGCTAGTGGGCCAACCTGATATTTCCTTTCTACACAACTTAAAGGTGTTACATTGTTGGTAGCAACTCGATTTGAGCCAATACCCACGGATTCTCATGGAGACAAGAAGCTATCCATCTCTCTGTGAAGCAGGGACTTTTTATTGAATTCAGAACTGCACGGGAACCTAGGTGTTGTGGTTCCTAACAGCTTTGCTGGGCAACATTCAAAGTCTCTGGGCTACAAATTATTAATTCCCAGTTGTCCTGGGTTCAGCAGCAGCAGCCATTTTTCTCCTTCTTGGTAGCTGGCGCAGTGCTGTGTTTTTGATTTTGGGCCTGAGAACAGCGATAACACCAGTGTTTTCAGTTACTGCTTGGTAGTGTTTTGTCTGTGCAATGCCTTTCTGAGCCTCATGCTCTGCCAGGGAAGAGGGGAAGCCGGGAGGAAGCAGAGACAGCACACCTGACCCAAACTGACCAAAGAGGTATTCCATACTGCAGCACGTCATGCCCAGGATGTAAAAACGGACAGCAGAGACCGACAAGGGTGGGGGGTGCACTGGGTGGTCTGGCTGGGTATATAGTTGGTGAGCTATTGTGCTGTTTCCTTGTATTTCTCTTGTATTATTGGTGGTAGCAGTAGTGATTTGTGCTATACCTTAGTTACTAAACTGTTCTTATCTCAACCTGTGGGAGTTGCATTCTTTTGATTCTCCTCCCCATCCTCCAGGATTGGGGGAAGAAAGAGGGGGGAATGAGTGAACAAAAACTGTGTGAGGGCCTTAAAACACGACACCAGTTTATGCTAATCTGCTTGTACTCACCCTGAAAACTCCTAGTATTAACTCCAGGCAGGCAGCATATCTCAGTCGAGGTAGCACACTAGCTGTTTTGTACCCACGTTGTGTACTAACTGGGAGGACAACAGGCCTGGTTCCACCTGTGAATGGCAGGCGTGCTCGAGTGTGCTGCAGCATCTGCAAGGGTATTAGCACTGAGGCTTACTTCAGTATCCTTTCACAGAGATCCTAAACCTCCTAAAGCAGGGCTCAGTTCAGAGTTTAGACAGAGATCAGAAGTATTTAGCTCCTCTAAACCGCTACACAGCTGCTACTTCACACCGAAGACGGTTTTATTTCTCTGTATTAAAGACCCCCGGATCCCTGAAGTTCGGCCTGGGCAGACAGCGACTATTGTGTCCCAGCGAAGATGAGCGTCCTGTCATGACCCAGACCGCAGGCCAGCCACTGACTGACCGCCGCAAGGAGCGAGGCTGAGCCACCGAGACGCTCCTTACTGAAGCACAAGGCCACCTCCCCACCTCCGACAGCAGCGACCCAGGGGAACGAGCCGTCTCCTACACAACACAGCGACCTCTCCCCTCAGCAGCACCCGAAGCGCAGGTACCCCGGCCAACCGCCATAACGCCCACAGCAACCCCAGCGACCCCCTCCCGCCTCTCCACACACCACGTGAGCCAGCTCCACCAATAGGCAGCGGCGCCCTCCCCAGCGGGTCTCGCGGGAGCGGCCGGACCTGATTTAAGGCCCGGGAGGGGCGTCCTTACCCCTTTTTCATGCCGCCCGTCGCTGTGGTAAGGCGGCTGTGGGAGCGCCGGGTTCCTGACGGGCGGGGTCACGGGGGTCCTTGCTGGGGTTTTCCCTTCACATCTTGCCCTCTCGGAGCCTGGCGGTGCTTCGGGGAGTCAACACAGGGGGATAGAGCACCTTACCCTCACAAAAACCCAGTGCGGAGCCTTCCCCTCCGCCCTGCATCCTGTCGTGAGGTACAAGTGGTCCCGCCCCCTCCCTTCCCCGGCTCCCCCTCGCTCTCCGGGCTGACTTCTCTCTCTGTACCCCCGCAGTGTGGAGGGAGGAAGGCGGCAAGAAGCGTCCCATGGCACCGGCAAGGGTGTCCGATGTCCTCGAAGGCTTTGTCCTCTGGGCGGCCGCGCCCGGCGTGAGCAGCAGGCACGGCGTAGTAGGCCTTGCCAGCGGGGAGCACTGGGGTTCTGGAGTCGTGCCTTTAACCGCCCATAGGTAAGGGGGCACATCGGGCTGACCGCATGTCTGAGTCTAGGGCTGATTAGATGAGGTTTGGGATGTCAGACGGAAGGCTGTGAATCTGAGACTTACTACCGCTTGTAGACAAATTTACCCGAGAGTGCTGGCCTGCATTACTGTGAGGTGAAGTATTTGCCTGTACTTGTATCTTTTGCTTTCTTAAAAATTTCACATATAAATTTTATTCAGTGCATATTTTTTTTTATTTTTTTTTTTTTTTTTTTTTGTTTGTTTGTTTGTTTTTAATAGGCTGCATCAGGAAAATTAGTCATAACCCTCAGTGTTCAGGGTTCCAAATGCTGTAGGCACTTCAGTTCAAATGGACCTGATAACTTTTCAAACAAGGAAAAGCCACTGGTTGCATAGGCTTTTGGCCCAGACTTCCCGTTATGTCTGTAACAGTAGCTTGGTATACCTTTTGGTTGAGTGCTGGGTGTCATTTGCTACAAAGTGTATGTAAGTAGGAAAAATGCAACAATCTGAATTGCCTGGTAAAGATCAGTGTGTTAAATTGGGGAATTTACAGCTTGCTTAAGGGTGGTGTCAACACTAAAAGCAATTTAGGCCCAAAAAGCCCCCATTGTTTATGATTAGTAGTATATTTTTAAAGGTGCTAAAACAATCTTCAATAAATTGAGCCATTGGCTACTTTTTGTGCTAGGCTGAGATTTGAAAATGAACTTTGACAGCAGCTAATTCAACATAATAGCAGTTCTATATAATAGGGGGTTGAAAAAGGTCTGTAATAGAACAATATAAAGTATATTACGATTTTAAAGTTTGTCTTTTTATGTTTGCTTTTTTGTTTAGAGGCCCCACTTAGCAATTTCATGTTTGAAATACTTTAAACACGGATGATCAAACCCAAATTGTAAGCAATGCTCTGGACTTCTTAGGAACATATATCTTCTGCTAGAAGGTAAGTGTGCTCCTAATGACAATTGCAAATACGTTTAAAAATTGCTTTCTGACAATTCATGAATTTCAAGCAATTTTTAATACCTCTTGAGTAAACTGCAAGTTCAGATCATCTTAGTTAATAATAATTAAAAAAATCGTGCTCTAATCTACTCCCCTTTTATGCTTTGCCCTCTTAAGTCTGGCAGTGTCTTAAGTGGCCAACACAGAGGGGTATAAAAGTTCTCTTGCAAACCCAGAGATGAGGTTGAAACTTTTCTTTGGATCGTGCTGAGAGGAACACATTCATGACACTCCCTTCAGGAAGCTAGTAAATCAGCTTCATTAATAGCTTATAGGTAGGCTTTGATCTGTCATCTGGTTATTATGCTACCCAAGCCTTTGTATCAGTTTCATGTAAGTCTTGCTTACTTTTTCAGGTTTCTGAAGTCTGGTGCTTTATAGACATATGATAAATGTCTTCAGTGAAAAGAGTTCTTTGAAAATTGGTTGATCTCCAGGTATGTAGTGTAAAAAGTATTGTCAGATGTTAGTGGATGGGTTGCCTTCTGTATCTGAAGTTAAACTTATTCCTTACCTGAAAACAAAACAAAAACCCACCAAAAGCTCAACCTTAGGCCAATTACCTCTTTTGTGCAGGATGCTAACTGCAAATAAAATGTCTTTTACAGGGAGGAAACAAGCATGTGCAAGGGACTTGAACTGGTACTAAACTTCATATGGTTTTAATGAGCGGCCAGTTTCTGAACTCATACTAGCTGGCTCCAGTTGTTACCTGCAATGTATTGGCTTGAAAGTAGAATTCAGGCAAGCAGTTGCTAAAACTATGTCCATTCAATGACCATGTTTAAACAGAAACCTCACCATTTGTTGAAACAGATTTTTTTTTTACAAAAACTCATGTAATTTATGTTTGTGTGGATTACTTGAAATAAAATACAAGAATGCTACCAGAAGTTTATGTGTTCTGAAGGTTTCTTTTTAGGTACTTTCTATATCTAAGTGTTTTGTGTTTTCATGCAGAAACATTTTCTTACATGCAAACTTGATAAGCTTAACCTTTAATTTACAAATCCACTGAAAATGCCCTCCTTAATATTCATCTTTTATTGTGAATGTCTGGTCATGGTTTTCTGAAGTATTTCAAAATGTGAAAGCACTGAGATAACCGGCCAACTTTAAGTTATTTCATTAGGCTGCTTTATTTGCATATTCTCCCAACTAGTGAAAAGATTGTCTCAAACTTTAGAAGAACAATTATCCTTAGAAAGCATCCCATCACCTATTTCAAAGAAAAAAAAGAAAATATTTGCAGTATTGTAAAAAATGACCACGTAGTTCCCCAGAAAGATCAATATTGCATGAAGGAAAGCTTTTGTGTGTTTTCAGTTGCCTATGTTTAAGCAAATACTAAAAACTTATTTCCCAGTGGTAGGAATTGATATATATGCATCCTATTGCTAGCCTTAGAAAGCAGAAGCAAAGACATAAGTTAGAGGTAGCAGCCAGGCACTCCCCACTGCCCACACAGAGAAGTGAACGTGGCTTTAGGAACAAATTCTTGCATATACTCTTAAATTCAACTCCTGTCTGGCTACGAAGTCTTCTAGTTGTTGTCTCCACTTAAATATGGTGTGGTGTCTTTTGTGATCTTGTATTTCTGGCCCACTAGGCTTATGTAAGTCTTGTCCTCTGGACTTATGTTTTAATAAAAGATGAAACTGAATTTGAAGGGTATACAAAAGTACTTTATATTAAACCTGTCTGACAACTGTCTGGTTCCTGTTATGAGACAGAATGAATCATTTTCCTGCAAGCCTTGTCAGTCATTTTATAGACATTTGTCCTCTGTGGTCATGCTCAAGGAATAAAATTTAGTCTACTCAGTCTTGCCTTATGTGAGCATGGTTTCATATCTGATCTATGCTGCTCTGTCCAGGTTTTTTAAATCTTTAATGTTTCATACTAATTGATGGTATTAGACATACATAGGCTTCTAAATGTTCTGTCCTGTTTTCATTAACTAGTAAGCTTGTTTATATTTGGGAGCTTAGGATGATATATTCAGTGAGCTATCCACACTTCCAGAACTTTCTGAAGGGAGCAGAAGCTATCTTGGATATCTAGGGTTGGAGTTTTCCTTTCCAGACTCATTAGCCAGGAAACAAATAGTGTTAAAATCCATCTTTTTTTTGTGTGTGTGTGTGTGTTTTTTTTTTTTGTTTTGGTTTGTTTTTTGTTTTTTGTTTTTTTTTGCCACATCAGTTGAAGCTAAAAACAGAACTTAGAAATTGTCGTGGTTTAAGGCCCTCACGCAGTTCTGCTCGCTCATTCTCCCTTCTCTCTTCCCCCAGTCCCGGGGCATGGGGAGGAGAATGGAAAGAATGCAACTCCCACAGGTTGAGTTTACAGGTTTAGTAGCTAAGGTATAACACAAATCACTACTGCTACCACCATTAATAATGACAAGGCGAATGCAAGGAAAGAACATAGTGTCTCACCAACTATACACCCAGCCTGATCAGGCAATGCACCCCCCACACTTCCAGGTCTCTGCTCCATTTTACATCCTGGGCATGACGTGCTGTGGTACGGAATACCTCTGGTCAATTTGGGTCACGTGTCCTGTCTCTTCTTCCTTCCGACCTCCTCTCTTCCCTGGCAGAACATGAGGCTCAGAAAGTCATTGCTCAGACAAAACATTACCAAGCAGTAATTGAAAACACTGGTGTTATCAGCGCAGTTCTCAGGCCCAAAATCAAAACCACAGTGCTACAGCAGCTACCAAGGAGAAAAAAAATGACTGCTGCTGCTGAACCCATGACAGAAATCTTTTAATGTATGAAAACTATTTGTTCCTCTCCTTTCTGAATTAATGGCCTCAGTGTATATAGTAGGGATTTCTTCTCTTTCATGATATCTATCATGCTCTTTGACTCATGTTCTGTGCTTAGGTGCTGACTCCTGGGACTTGTTTAAGTTTTTTTGAAGTGTTGCTATTCAACTTCATGCTGTGCAATTGGTGATAAAAAGTACCATTAAATTCTAATGGCTTGGTCTTTATTCACAAATTTGTTCTAAAATGTTCCAGACAGGCCCTTGTTCATTCATCCCTAGTTTTTAAAAACTTCAGGAAAATAATCTCTATTACAGACAAATTGGCTTTTGTGATGCAGCCATCAAATGCTCAAAGACTCCTTTCACACTTGTTCATTTCTTGGGCTTGCAAATTCTTTTGCAAACTGCCTGCTTGTGATCCATTTGAAGAGATTCTGTTAATTCTTGTATTGTATTGCTCCTTAAACATTGCTGCTGCTTCAGTATCATACAGATTTAAACTGGGTTTTTCCATTCTTCTTCCTGTTTTGACATGACTTGCAGTTACTGAAAGGTACAGTTTCACATTCCTACTTTAAAAATGCTATTATTTTGTGTGTTTTGATTTGCCCGTAAGAGTGATTAAAGCTTGCCTTTTAAGCAACATTCTGTCTGTTTAGCCATACTGCACCATTTTTAACTGGTATTTTAAAGCAGTTTCATTATTTTCCTCCTTTTTTTTTTCCTTTCTTAAAGGCAGAAAGTTGCATTAAATTTCAACGAATTTCAATATAGAAATGTTTTAGGATGTACCACTTTCCACTACTGCCTGGAGTTTTGTTCCCTGTCAATCTTTCTGTTTCAGAAGATAAGCTTTTTTACATTAATGGCTTACACACTTGTAAGTATATTGGCAGTCTGTTATACAAGTTAGTGCAATGTAAAGTTCTCATTTGCTGTAGCTATTAATGATGTACCCACACGCTAAGTGGTAACATTGCATATCTACTCTTTGTTGTTCTGTCTTTCTGAAATACCTGGTCAGAAAGACTGATGGAGAGAGATAATTGGCTTTTAAATATGATTGTTATTCTGATTTTACACAGTATAAATGGATTCAGTTTGCTGGTTTTAGTACATCTGCAGAGAGCAAGAATGAAAAAAGTAACCTTGAGACTTCATCCATTGCAAATGCTTAAAGTTTCACCTACCTCATTCTTAGGCAATCTTCAGGCAATAATTAAAAAATGTGAAGATTTTTTTTTTTTTTGTCAGCAGAACTGGTTTAATACAAAATTAAAGTTAGAGTTTGTATTTTAAACTAATGAAGTATCCAATAGTTTCATGTGTTTATAAGGCTCATGACTTACATTTGACTGTTACCACTCAGTTGGGGCCATTATTCTATGCTTAAAAGCTCATTTTGAAGAAGCTGGTTGGTATAGTATGTCACTTGAAAGCACTGTTCTGTTACTTCTTGTGAGTAGTTATACTAAGAAATCTCTTATCAATTAACTTTGACTTGTTTCTATTACATCTTCAGGCTTTTTGGATTATAAATATGTCAGTTCAGGGATCATTCACCTAATTAAATGTATGATATATCATGGTAAAGTAATGAAGCAAAACAAAGGGATTAGTATTAGTCTAAGAATATGAAGTAAGTCTAAATCTGCCCTGATAAATCTGATAACTTTACTGTTGTATATGAGCTCATTCACCCTGACCACCACCTTGTGGGACTGTAGACTTGGGGCTGTGCAGTTTGCTAAGAGAGAGCTGGTTTGTATGAATCCTATCCTCTAAATGAAGTTATAACATTGACATTTTTCCTTTTATTATGCATTGGAAAAGTGAAGACTAGTGGAAGAAAAATAGCCAAGTTTGCTGGAGAACAGTCAAGGACTAACTAATTGACTTACACCATTATAGATTTGTATTAACTAGCCTTGTTAGAGGTTAAATATAAGCCAAACTCTGTCATTTTATAAGTTTTTGTATGTATGGTTTGCTCAATAGGGATTATATGAGAGTTAGGGGGAAATAAAGATGGAGGAAAGCTATAATATATCTTTTAATCTGTACACTTGTGTTTATTTTGGCTATTGATTGCAAATGTAGGAATGCTGCTTTGATTTTTCATTACCCGAATCTGCAAGAAGGTTAAAGTTGTCCAGCAAGACTGAAGATTGTCACAGAAGGTGTAATATTTTCATATCTATGTATGCATTTTGTGTTCTAGCAGGCAGTTGAAAATCATGGTATTTCCTACTTCCTTTTAGCAAATTACAACTGTTGAGACTCAATGATCAAATGCAGGTAAAAAAGCTGAAGAATTGAATGTACTTGAGAAGTAATGTGTGCTAAACCCTGGACTATGGTTTCTGTACGCAGGGCTATATGCAAAGGTCTGGCAAGACACAAAATTCTTATTTTTCCCTTTCTTTTGAATTGGGAACTGTTGTTGGGGGACTATCTTGGAAGCCTAGTACTGCTCAAGAATTTTAGTTCTTGTGAGCTTGGCAATAACAGAATTTGTGTGATGACTTCTGCTTAGTAACACAGGTTTGTGACTTCCAGAGTTTGTATTGCTTTGTTTTAAAGAATCTAAAGCTTGGATGTGGGTATTAATGTTAGAGTTAGGTTTCTGACTCCCTGTGGCCTTACATTAACACATAATACTTACTGATCTTCAGTGGAAAGCTTAGAGGAAATACTCAAGTAAAAGCGGCTACTTGTCCTGAGTTGGTGGTCAGTTGCCTGCATCTTCCTTATGCTTCCTCATGTATTCACATAATGTTGCAGTCATATCCAAGATTTCTCATTTTACACAAGGAACAAAATAGCAGTAGGATGAGAATATAGGCTGAACACATTTATATCAGAGAAAACGGCGACTGTGTATCCCATGTATTCTGGTTTAGATCAATGCAGGCAGACATTTCTTACAAAACTACAGCTTATGAGATGGAAAAACCCTCTTATGGTTGTCAGCTACCAGATCTATATGGAACATGTTTTCTTAAATCTTTCTACATTTGGTTTTGGATGCAACTCGTACTGGATTTTTCCACACATCAATACTTTTGCTTATCTAACTAAGGTGAAAGCTGCATGACTTTCACTGATGTTCACTGCTGCAAAAGAGGACCTTTTCTGTTCAGTGAACTTTGATGTAAAGATGAGAGTTTTCCTCCTATGCTTTGATATTTAATTTCTACAGCTTTGACACAGTGCATAGATGCTGAATGCTTTAAGACTGAAAACAGTCTTTCAGATTAAAAAAAGGTACAGAGGCTGACAACAATGACTTGACGTGTTCAGACTGTGTTGTGTTTACTGTAAGATACAAAGTTAATTTAGTTAACAACACAGTCTAAAACTGTATTTCAATTAAATATGCATTATTAAAATGAGCAGAAGTAACTGGAAATAGGCATAGGCCTAGCAAGAGCACTGTGCACAAAAGCCAGGGAGTAAAAAAGTGCTGGAAGTTCCTGCTTCTAGCACTGGCTGGGCCATGTGGATCTCTGGTGTGTTTAATGTAGCAGGTGAGGTAATTTTATTTCCTTCGCAGTGATATATTCCAAACTAAAGCAGAGGTGGTATGTGGCCTATGATTCAAAGTGTTTTTCAGACTGTCTCCTGACAAGTGAAGGGATTGCATGAAAGTAAATGATATAAGGGAATTTGGCTTGGGTTTTACAGTGCTCTTGCATTGAGTCTTAATGTAGATGATGTAGGAAGATGAAGTCCCAGCTTCTGTTTGGCTGTATCATGATCAGTATCTTCAAAATAGAATATTATCTCATGTAGTTTGAAAAGAGAAAGAAAATCATTTGCAACTCTGTAGGAGAAAAAAAACACCAAACTGCAAGCTACTTGGAAGGTTGATAACTAATATTCTAAGGATTTTAGTAATGATCCTATTAGGTTCATCACTTCATTGGTTTTTTTTTTTTCCCCCTCCAAAGTGTAAACATAAAATACATACAACATACTTGACTGATAAAGTAACCAGAAGGGAATAAAGCCAAGTAAAACATACAGAAGGATGCAATCTGTGTTCAGAAATAATGTGGACACCTGCACATACCCAGACTCAAGATGCTGATTTCAGGTCCAGTATGGCACGAGTGTTTTAGAGTTGCTGTTATGCTGTGAATCCAGATACCCACGGGTTTTTTCAGTTTGTATTTAGAGCTTGCTGTTGCTGTTTCAGTTTGCAGATAGGTTATGGCCTGTCCTCTATTGTGTGCTGTAGAAGACAAAAACCCAACAAACATACAAAAAAGAAAGTAGAAGAATATATTAATAAAAAGAAATCTTTTATGCTGTGCTAGATGGAATCTGTGATTTTCAACTATATATACTCCTGAGAAGAAAAGATGGAAAGAGGAAAAAAGGTGTAATGATGGAACTCATAAATGTGCAGTAAAAATATGTGGGTTTATAGTAACAGTAATGTGAAAATGATTAAAAAGAAACCCCAAGAACTATAACATGAAGTTCCTTCCAGATCTGAGCTATTACTGCTTCTTATATTGCATAAAGAATACTTTCATTGGAACTGCGTATCAGCTGCACTCTTTCCCCTTGTCCACTACTCCTTGTTTGTGTATTGTTGGAGGCAGGGCATCAATAATTTTTGGTTTATGCAAAAAGATGCTGCCAGGTCAGTATTTTTGTATAATTTTGTAGTAGGAATATCACCCCAGGTTTGTGTACTTTAGATTGTTTCTTCTTCATGGCACTGCAGATATAATAGCACTGGAGTCTGATTCCCACTTTTGTCATTTTGAGACTGAGAAGTCTCACTGATCTGAGCTAGGTCTCATCTACCCTATTGGTCTGAGCTGGAAAATGGTGGTTTGACCTGTTGCGGCTCATCTCCAGCAGTGTTTTACCATGTGTTAGTTAAAGGAAACTCATTGTACAAATAAATAACAGGGTGACCTTTTTTGCTGCTGCTGGGGTGCTGTACCTCTGTTTTTTCTTCCAAACGAATGTTTTATTGCTGTATCTTTTTTTTTTTATTCACAGTGTTTCATCTGTTCTCACCTGATTTGATGTAAGACCTTACAGTGAGTCAGTTACCATGAGTCAAAGCAGAAGGAAGATCTCAAGGTACTTCTGTAGCTTGGTCCTATTAAGCTCTACACCAGGCTCCTCAGACTGCCAGGTTCTTTCTGGTCTCCTCGGTCTGCATTCTTCCTCTGCAGTAGCCATGATTTTCACTTCTGGTGGAGCTTCCTCCCTTCAACCAATTTATAAAACTCACTAGGTTTATTACAGTGTTTGAGTTTTGTTGTTACTGTTTCTCAGAAATGCTAAACAAAAAACCCACCTTCAACTAACAGAATACTGACAGCCACCTGTTATCTCAAACTGCTTCACCACATGAGTTACAGTGCTGCTTAATTCTTATTAAATTATTCCTTTTTTTACAAAGTGGAGATTCAATGAAACTGCTTGATCACTTGAGCACAATCAGCACCCCCTCCACTCTACAAAGCTCACTTATCTTTCTGTTGTTGGTACTGATAACCTAATGTCTAAATTGATTTGAGGTCTTGTCCTCAGACTTGCTTCTTTCTTACCTCACTAGTTCACCTCACCTTTCCTGCTCTGTGCTGTGCTGCCAGGTGCCCAGTCTGAAGGTTTGGGGCTATACAAAATTGGATTATTTATACCATTTCTCACTAATCCATACGCTGTTAACCTTTGTTCAGCAGAATGCCACAAGTCTTTGGCTTAACTCATGCATTTTCTCAATTACCTTTGGTTTTTGCTATAAGAGTAATGATTAATCCTCTGTAGAAGTGATCTGTCCTTCCATTGTGGCTTCTGAAGTTTCATTGTGAATTATTCCCATTTCCTGTTTTCATTCATTCTGAGTCTACATTAAGGTTTTTTAATATCTTCCCAATATTTTGTGTATGTTTGCGTGGTCCCTTGCAATTTCTAATTGGAATCTTCAAAGTAGTTATAGACTGCGATCTAAGTGCCTTTAGTTTTATTCTGTTGGACTTTTACATAGTTTATATACGTTTTCATTGCACTGAGATTTGAGTGCAAGTCAGAGTGCTTAAGAAGTTCTTGTACAAAACTTAGTAGTGCAAAACGTTGTTGCGAGAAAGTAAACTAGAGATGAATATTTCATGCACTGAAAAGGGGGTGGAGAGGCTTTGTTTTTCCTGCCAAGTAAATTATTTTCAGTTGTCAGATTTCAAAGCTCCGAACAAGAATATCATATGGATCATCTGTTTGCTTATATTCCCAGCTGCCATTCATTCTACTCTGGCAGAGTTTCTCAGAGCCTATAAATTGCATGTTTTGAAGTAATTTAAAATAAAGGTTTTGAGGGCAGGGTGTTTCAGAAGTATTCAGAACTGGATTCTTTCCAGGCTTTTTGGAATTAGAATTTTACTGTTGGTGTCAATAGAGCAAAATTTGACCAGCGGTGAATGGTTTGCAAATCCCACTGCTGGTTACTGAAATCAAAATCATTGGTATTCCTTAATCTCTTCAGGTGGCAGGGTGTGTTTGGTTCAGAGGGGTAATTTGCATTGGCCACACTGAAACTGTTGATAATGTAGTTCCATACTTATGTCGTGAAGCCAAGAGGCACTCAAGGAAACACAAAACACACAGACACAGTTCTTTTAAGATGTTTTTGTTCATACCCTATGTATCATCAGATACATCACACAACATAAGTAGTCTTGCAAATAATAACTCTTCTAGTAAGCAGGAGCTTGATTTGAGGAGATTTTGTTATGATGCCTTTCTTCTAAGAAGCTGAGCTGGTCCTGTGTAATACTTGATGTTTTACTTAAAATGCAGCACTAGAGGTAGAGTTACTATTTGCTGTCCATACCCATAGCCAAACCTGTAAATGAGAACAATCACTGAGCTAAAGAGTTGTAGGAAAAGATGAGCTTTATATAGAGAATGGTGTGGAAGACTTGATCTAGAATACAAGGACAGTCTCACATTGCTGTGAGCATTCTTTAGTGTCATTGTGGTAGCATCACTGGGGTAAAAGAAAATCCCACTTAAACAATATGTCATTAATGGTAATTAAAAACTAAATATAACAGAGTTTAAATAATTAAATCTACATAGAGAATGATAGCTTGAGGAAGCACCATGAGATGTCTAAAAAGGAGCTTATAGCCATCACATACAGGGGTGTAATTCCAGTTTTAATTTGAAACTGGAAAGCTACACCAAATTTGATTTAAGCTTTTTTGGCATGGACTGAAGAAAAATGTAGATATGGTTGTGGGAATGTTTCTGAAGAACGAAAGCACAGAGCAAAGATGCAGTGGGCTGGTTTTCACCTGTTGTTTAAGAGTCTTGAGAGTTGGGTATGTTTGCTTTTGTTTGAAATAGCTCAATAAACACCATTAATTGAATGCCACATATGATGGGAAGTCCATTCCTTCATTCCCCTAACAACATTAACTGAGGGGGGAAAAATAATCAAAGCCCCTGCTAAAGAGATGATAAATATTGTTTGTGACAACATAAGCTTTCTTCCACCAACAAAGTATTGATGCACAATGAATTACAAAATCAAAGTCAATGTGAGAATTAGTTGGTGATAAAAACTTATCTAGAGCTGATATAGTGTTGGCAAGAACAGAATGAAACATGGACCAAAATGTGGACGTTATGGGGAATAAACAGGAAGAATTAAGAGAGCTGTAGGGATAGCTTGTATGTCTGAAATGCTGTCATGGGTGCATAGTTTTTTAGGGAAGACCAGCCGGGAAGGTAAGTTGGTGGAGTTGTTCTTCATGTGAGACAGCAATTGTAATATGTCAAGATTTGCCTAGGGGAGGATGGAGAATGAGTCCAGAAATTAGGGGTAAGAACTAAGGGGCAGACAAGCACAGGTGACACTGTTGTGGGCCTGTTACTATAGGCCACCTACCTGATCAGGGAGTCAATGGGGAGCTGAAAGTAACCTCATGATCACAGGCCCTAGTTCTTACGTGGGACTTCAACTACCCTGATAATCTGCCAGAGAGACAACACAGCTGGGCATACACAGTCCAGGAGGTTCCTGCGTCAATGGTGACTTTTTGACACAGATGGTGAAGGAGTCAATAAGGAGAGGTGTGCTGCTGGACTGGTTGGGGATGGGAAGGTTGGGGGCAGCCTTGGCTGCAGTGACCATGAGGTGGTGGAGTTTAGGATCCTGCATGGGGGGAAGCAAGGTACTAGGTTGGATTACAGCCCTGGATTCTAGGAGACCTAACATGCATGTGATGCTATGCCATATGCTGTAGATGAACTTGCTTTAGCAGGGGTGTTGGACTAGATAATGTCCAGAGCTTGCTTCCAGCCTCAACCATTCTGTGATTTTGTAAAACTCACTATGTTTAGTCTATATTGAAACTGAACTAGTCTTTCTTCTTGTTTGATAGTTTATGTATCAAAACTAGAAATGTGTCACAGGCCTCTCATATTTCTGATCTGTAACTTGGCAAGAGGGGGGATATTCAAGACAAGTCATTGTTTATCAGTGTCTGTAAGTTGATATTTTAGGAGTCTGAAATGCACTTTGCTCACAAGCATAATCTGAAAAGATGTCTAAAACACAAGCTCTATGGTTAAGTATATTACATAACAACTCAGTAATGTTGCTCTAAAAGTTCGCTTGATCTTTCTAATCTTAGATAGTTTTTTCCCTCCAAAATGGTTTGCAGGCAGCTTGTCCAGAAAGCAAATTGTTCATTTAGGTAATTGCTGTTAATTCAGCTGGAAAAAACTTAGGGTGATATCATCTCTTCTTGTTAGAAAAGCAGTGCTCAAATTCAATGAGAGCATCTTTGAGTTTTCAGATTACATTGGTTGTATTGGCAGTATAGTTTTTGTCCTCGTCTAACTAGAAACAGAGTCATTTGAGACCACAGACTATGGCTCTTTGCTCCTTGTTCAGCTGTACTTCTGCTTAACACAGCACTTGGGGTTTTACCACATTTGCTTGCTACTTTTGATTCCAAGCTGTTTGGAGCAGGTCTTCTTATGTAAACATGCAAACAAGAACAATCTGCACCAGGATTGGATGACTATCCAACCAGAACAGACGACCCATCAGGAATGTAGGTCCCAGCAGACCCAGCTTCTGGGGGCATTATGTCTTCAGGAAAGAGTTAGGCAGCAAGGAGAAGGGTGATGGAAATGGATGGGACCTCATTACAATTTGCATTCCTGTAAAACTATGCTCTCAGACTCCTGTAGAACAAGAGAAGGGTACAGTTCCCTCACCTGGGAGTTAATTTTCTGTTCTCTCCCTGGAACTGCAAAGTTACAAATGAGCCTGAAAGGCTCAATGCAGTGTAAGAACGTCCACTGTAATTTGTACCGAATCAGTCCATGTTGCGATAGCACAGAGGAACATGGTAAATAAGCCTACAGGGAGCACCATGAAATTGCATTTAGACTTCTTGCAGTATGCAAATTAATCTGCTTAGACTCAATTTTGTGGGGGAGTTTGTGCCATGAAGTCTCTATATGTCCTAAGGGACCTGGTTCCATGTAGTTTTGGGCATCTAGCAACTGTGCAAGATATACAGCATTTAATGACTTAATAATTTCCACAACTGTTTTAAATAGCTGGAATTGTTTGCACAGCAATAGGAGCAAACATGCCTCCTTTATAATTGTGCTTCTATAAATAACTGATTTTACTGTATTGAGTAAATTAGCTCCTTCTTGTGTTACCCATTACCTCATTGTACACACAGTACAACAGTCAGTCAAACACCAAGGGCAAAAGTGTGCTTTTGATAAAAGATGTCCTTGTGCCTCATTTACTCAGGGCATCTGAACTGTTATATTCTTTGCATATGGTAACAGAGCTGCTTTTATCAACCAGGTGATAGTTTATAGCAGGTTTACCCTGATGGACACTGTGAAAGAAGCTTCCAGAAGTGAGAAAATTCTAGTGAAGTGTCATATATGGGTCTTTTTAAACCTAATGAATTGTAACAAAAAATACTTTTGGTCTTGTGAAGGAAATGTTCATGTATCAAATCCAGGACATTTTGTATAATGTAACAATAATGATATTGGAACACTGGGACACAAAAATAACTGTATGTAGTGTCAGAAAAATCATACCTTCAAGTCTGTTGTTACTAGATAATAGGTCAATTTGCACTGTTTTTAAGGATGTTTGTGACCTTTCTGGTAATGATCTTATTGGCTTGTCCTTATTCAAATTACAATTCTATTTCAAAAATAACACCTGGGTACATTTGCTGTTTGAATGCTGAGGTGGAGGACAAAAATCTTCCTGAATGCTTAATTGAATGAAACACTTCTGGTCCACATTTGTGTTCCTGGTGATCGATTGTTCTGGTTTAGCAGCTCTGCTGGCTGCATACAAATTCAGGGTACCAGAGGCCTTTTCAATAAGCACACCAATTTAGTTAAGCTGCCTAAACTTCTTGTACCTTTTCCACGCTCCTGATTTAAATTGGTAGTACTTGTGAATGGTATCGGGTTGTCAGCACTACAGAAAAGAACTGTTCCTTTTGTTTGCAGAACTAGTACAGTGTGAACTTTCTCATCTGGTGGCACAGGATGACTGTGGTGAAGAGGAGGGAAAAGTTCCCATCCTCCATCTGAAGAAAGAGCCACAAAGAATCTTAACTTGGCACTAGACTTAGCACAGGAGTTGCTGCTGAATCCTATGGATATACTGGTTTATGCTGGTAATGTCTTAAGTTTTTGCTGGAGGACAGTGCACAGTAACAAAAACCCATCTCTAACAAAGCAAAGATTGATATATCAACATACAGTGTTTACCTTGCTTGGTTATACGTAGATAACTCTTGACCCTGTGCTCTTTAGAGGAGGTAGTAACACCCCAGCTAACTTCCTGTACTCATGTGCCTTTATATGAGCCAAGCAATCTAAGTAATGTATTTATTAAAAATATGTAAAATCATATATATCACAGTACATCTGACGTACCTTATTTAACTGTTAAAGAGCAATTCATATATGTTTGAATCACCTTCACATTAGTAACAATCAAGATCAGTGGCAAACATGTATGTTTTGAAGTTCTTGCTATTGAAGCAATCAAATTCCATAAATCTATTATCAAGATTTCTTCATCTTACCTAGAAACATTTCACTAGTACAGATTATCACATCACAAAATCTTGCTACTTTGCCATTTGGCCAAAGGCTTTATTCTGTGAGTGAAATAAAACTTCAAACTTATTTCTGCTTCTCATGTGCCAACTAGAAAAGCTCTGTTCCAAAAATACCCAATACAGGTGGCTGTAGCGCCCAGGAAGAGTGTGAATTGGGTGTCTGGTTGCCAGTGTGATGGTTTCAGCACACTGGACGTGCTGTTCTATTGAGAATCTTGAAAGCTTCTGGTTTTAGTGCTGGATGCAGTTTGCTTGGATAAAGATCACACTGAGCACCACTCTGAAGAGGGAATATTTTTGGCAGCTGCTGCTGAGATAATTACTTCAGGTCTATACCATTGCTTGTCCCAGTAACAACACAGATTTCCTGCACTCCCTCATATGAGACAAGTTCTTTGTGCCATCTCCTCCTTAGCTGGCAACTAACTTCCTGTGCCTCCCTCCATCTCTCTTCCCAGACCTATCCTGGGGGTGTCTCCCCCAGTCCTGGCTGTTTAATGTGATACTTCATCTCCATCAATATGTTCCCCAGCAAGGCTGCAGCAGAGAAGGGAAGGTGAGCAGCAGTTTGGCTTAAATTCTCTTCCCTTCAAAATCTTAATGTTTCAGTACCCTGCCAAGTCTTCTCCCTGATACCTACCTCTATCCTTCCTCCTCAGCTGGTGAGACCAGGGAATCCATAACCCTACTGCTTAAGGCACAGAATGCTTTGAAAATAAGTGATGCAGTACAGGCTCATGTGTCTTTTTAAAAACCATGTACCTGTTGAACTTTTTATGAGCTGGTTGTAAATTGTTTCATTGTTTACTGATTCAATTGTGTATTTTTCACATAGGCTTGCTTAGCAAAGGAATGTCTCTGTTTAAGTCTCTTGGCAAGGTGAAGCAAAATTGTGGCTTGCAAAATCACTTTGTTCACATTAGAAAATGCTTGTTACCATTATTTTGAACTTCGGATCGGGAATCCTCTGTGTTGCATGCACTCCCCAGTGACTGCTGTGTAATTTAGGCCCTGATGTTTTGGCAGAAGAATGCTCCCCAGCCTGCTGCCAGACCAGAGTGCTCCCTGGTGCACCTGCACAAAGCTTCCTGATAAGGCTGCTCTAATCGGCACCTGAAGGAATGTGGTGTAGATTGGCAGCAAGTTGCCAGTACAGTGGCTCTACCGTACCCCCCAGTTGAGGTGTAACCAATATATAAACAGGAAAAAAAGCTGAGTTTTTGTTTGTAACAGGCAGTGCATAGAGTTAGTGGATTAGATTTGTATTTTGGAAAAAAGCAAATTTCAGTTGCTTTCAAGCACTTGGCTCTGGTTTGGTCCTGCAAACCTAAATCCACGAAATCTTACTTAGATTTTTATTTTTCTCTATAACCTGCAATTCTTCTCATAGATAAGGACAAATTAATAGTTTCCCTCTCTTTTGAAATTAGGAATGAATTATAACCATTCTTTCCAAAGTTTTTTCTAGCACTTTCTTTTGAGTAATTACTTGTCATATATTGATACTTATCAGCTAAGACACATTCTGCGGAATTCTGCACATGCTTCTTGTGCTCAGGCAGTCTGCATTTTGGTAAGCTATCCAAATGAAACATATTAATAAGAGAGAAGTACATTTCTTACCTGAATACAGGTCATTGCAGAATCACATGGACCAGTAGTTAGGCCAACATGATTCAGTGCAACTGAATCACTGTCTGTACTAACTACTGCTCTCCACAGTCCCTATTACACAATAGCTCTTCATCAGTTGTTACAAGTGGTAGACCAGCACCTAAGAGGGTAATTGGTATCCATGGCTCCCTTAATTTAGATAACTCACTGATGCAGACAGCTATTCCTAGGAAGACAAGATTATTCCTTGAGCTTATTTTTCTCAGACATCCCATATACTTCTAGCTAAAGAGTTACCAAGAAATCAGAACAGAGTAAGAGCCAGAATGGGCCTGGCTGACTGATTCTGCAGTTGATGGTGTGGCTCTGTTAGTTAGCAGGCCGTGTGCTCTGTAATGCTCCTTTCTTTTACGCCTTGCATCACTGCAGAATATGCAGAACAGACTGAGATATTGTCTTGACGTGGAAAAAAAACCCATACATAGGAGCCTTTTTAAAATCACAGCCTATAAATTGCTTTTTTCTCCTTCCAATATGTTAAAACTAGATAAGCTCCTAATGAAAAGCTTCTTATAACCTGCTTCTGCTCTCCAAAAAGATAGACAGCAGAGCACCAGGGCAGCGTCACTGTGAGCAGACCATATCTCCTGGTGACTTGAAGAGCTTTCCTGACTAAAGACGTTTTCCTGACTGAAGGCCAGGCCTGAGATAATGTAACCACTTTTACTGTGATATCTGAGTAGGTTTGGAGTCTTGAATCTGTTTATCTCCTCTGTGATAGAGCTAAGGCTGCACACCATTTACACAGCTATAGAGAAGAGCTTTGGCAGCAGGGGAATCAGAGCAGAATCTCAGAAATCACAGACTCAAAACATTCCTCACCTTGTTAATATTTTACTAATGGGGTGGATGCATATTTGTCTTTTATTTTTTGCTTACATTCCCAGGTGCCATGATCTGTCCTGCATCCTTTGAGACTATGTAAACTTAAAATCATAACTCAAGTTAAATTCCTGACCATTTTAAGCTTGCTTGTTGGTAGTCCTGGAGTATCATTTGATGCATTTGGCAATGATTTAATTGTTACCTTTTCACACAAGGTGAAGGAAAACAACAGAAGATGCTGTTTTCTGAATGTTATTCCCCAGATTTTGCAAGAATCAGCCTCTGACCTAGGCTGTATCTCCACCTGGGAAGGATGCAGTGTTGCATGGCGGAACCCATGAAGGAGTCTCACTGTGACACGATCTCAAGGTCACCACCAATGCTGCCTCAGAGCATCCAGCTCTGGATAAATCACAGCCTCACAAACTTTCTATCTGGCCTATACATTGCCACTGCAACAATATGTTCACAGTGATATTAAGCAGTGGAGGAGATGGCCATAAATGTAACCTGGAGTGTGTGCTACAGGCCTTTAGTGGTGGCATCAGTTCCCACCAGGGAGGCTTCTGAGAGTCTTAGGGCTCTTTTAAGAAGGTTATTGAGGGAAGGGAGGGTCCAGCACTGCAACTGAATTTCAGAGTAACCCCCACCAGATTACTCCTAGTTCTCTTCTTGCTGTGGGTGTGGGAGTGCAACTGATGTGTTTCTCCAAGACCATCTATGTCCTACTGCATTATTAATGGAAACAAACTGGCTTGCTTTAGCCTGAAAGGCATGTAGAAGGAAAACTCTGTTCAGTTTGTTCACAGCATGAGACTATCTTCATTTCTAACAGAGCCAGTGTAGCTGCTGAGTTAGTGGTGAAACACCGTGTGCTGTTCACAGTGCATGCACTCCTGCCCAGTCACTCGCATGAGTGTCAGCAGGGCAATACTCGTGTGCTCTTTATTTGTAGAAGAGGTGAAACCCACATAAACGACCCTTTAAGTAAGGGCCTTTGTTTAAGAACACAGTGGGATAAGGAGGGTTTGCACCAATCATTGTAATTTCTGGTATTTCCATGTGCACATTCTAGTAAAATCCAGCTGTTAAAGTTTTAAGGACTTACTGTCTTTTTAAGTAGCTCACATGGGAAATACAAGGGCAGATTCATGTTCAGCCCTGAGATGTGTCCAGTTCACAGACCACTGCTGCAGCTTGCTTTACTCAAACTCTTTCTGGAAGTTGGCCTTCGATGAAGTCGAGACAAGGCCAACTTGAAAGTGGAAAAGCTCTGGAAAGGTACTTCTACAGATTTCCCTTCCTAAGCCAGCAGGAGCTTGGCTGGAAGAGCCCTGTGAGGAAGGGGGGGATACGTGTAGCAAACTAATAACGTGAGTTATTAGTGACATCTTTGCAGTGTGAGGCAGAAGAAATTAAAATGTCATTTAATTTATTTGTAACTCTTTACTTGCCTTGTTTTCTCACTTGCACTTAATTTTCTCAGTTTGAGCAAAGGAAAGAATTTCTCCTTTTTCATTCATGTTGTTAGTGACAGTATCCTCAGACACCCACCTTCACAGTGCAATATTTATCCATCTAAAAAGGAGTGCTTTTAAAATGAAATTGGAATTATTCACAACTATTTTTATTTAGTTGGGGATTTAAGTAATAGACAAAGTTGGACTAAACAATGCCCTTTAGACAATGAAGCCCCTACAAATATCTCTTTATATTACGTACTGTTACCCAAAGGCTCAGTGATGTGGCAGTCAATAGACACATATCTATATTCACTTTCCCTGTAGTTAAATTAACTTTAAAAGCAAATGCTCCATTAACCCCTGACTATCAATCTTAACAGAATAATGGGGCTGTTTAAAGCCAGATAGGCTACCCCCCCACCACTCTATTAAAATATTTACATTGTAATAACTCAGTAGTTTTTTGGTTTTGTTGGGGCTTTTTTTGTTCTAAATGGAAGGCCTGTAAGTGGGTGAAAGTATTTTAAAGCAGGGTGAGACTGAAGGGACGTGACATGTTATTGAATTAAGGGCCTTAGAAGGTGAGGGCTGTGCAGTCATAAATTCCAGGAATGCGGATGTGACTCTCTGAATGTGTATATGAAGTTGACAGAGTTTGACAGCTACCATCTGTGAACAATAATGTATAGAGAAGCAGGGCTACAAGATGCAGGCTGGAATGTACCTATCAGGCTCTGAGGACTATAACAATTTACTAGTCATTATAAGCGACCATGGTCATGATTAGCTGCAGGGGTTGGAATGAACCTTGGAAATTATGAGAACAAAGTTCCCCTTGTTAAAGCAGAGTAATTAGTTTAATACATACGAGGAGAAAACGGGCAGGAGACTTCCTCTGTTTTCTTGCTCAGTAACACTAAAAAACTAAACAGTGAAAATAGATGGACTGTTACTTCTTTCTGCATCACTTGAAATATGAGAAAACAGCTATTTTATATTCATGCCCTTACTATTCCATGGCTTTTCATAACTCTTTGCAGAAGAGAATGGCAGAGACATAATTATGTAATAACTGAGTTTATGCTACATTTGCTGATCAAAGCTAATTTCTCAAGGTCTGTACTCTTCTGTCTTCCATCAGAACACAGCATTTTGGCCAAAATATACCTTTGAGCCATAGTATCTTGTAAGTAAAATCTCTATTACAAACAAGGGGGTTTTGCTCTTTCCTCAGTAGCCTGTATCACAGTCAAATCTGTTTTCCCACAGGTTTGTATTTTTTCTTGGTGAATACCATCATGTACATTGCAGCTGGAGCCACAGAAGAATATTGTGAATTCTCATTTAAGGTTATTCAAGAGCACTGTCTGTCACGACAGCGAAACAGCTTACTGCTTAGGGTCAACTGACATGGGGCAGTCCTACTTGAAATGGTGTTTCTAAGAATCTGTCCCAGAAAATCAAGGAAATTAGCAGATAAGAAAACATGCTGTCTCCATAATGCATATCTCAGTGCCCACAATAATATATATTCTTTTCATGCAAGCGTTTGCTTTTCTCTCAAAAATGACATCAATCCCAGTTCACACACATTAGTCAGTAGTGAACTCCAACAGCAGTTTTAGCTCCAATAACAAGGTGCCCAGATTTCTAGGAAGGGCATTTGACTTGGAAAATATCCCGCAAAAACAACAGAGAGAGAGAGAGAAAGAGCAGGAAGTCTATTGAGCAAGAAAGATACCATCCATCCTCTTTTAATTGAAAGAGAAAGGTTAAGGTTGGTTTGAAAAGAATGTGTGAGCAGACAAGAAAAGTATAGTAAGCAGCTCCTGTGATAGATGGTTTAAATTTAGGCCTGGGGTGGGGGTGGTGGGGTTGGAATATGTGACCTTGTGGGTCCCTTTTACTGCTGTTGTAGTAGGAAAAGATGAGATTACTTCTCAGATGGAAAAGTTGCCTGCTTTCTCATTATCTGCTTTAGAAAAAACAGAAAGGTTATCAACAAAACACCATTAATATAGATGTTCTGCATCCATGTGAAGTGGCTGACTTACACAGACATGACTTAAAGGTGCATCTGTCACAGTCACGGATGTGCCCCTTATCTCTTGGATAAGCTAAAATACTTTGGGTTTGAGGTTGGCACAATTTGGTGTCCAGGTTAGCTTGGTATGTTTTTTTCTGCATTGAGATGGCTGGAGGCTAAATATGCCATTGCAATGGCAAACAGCTGGAACAAGTGGGATAAAGGTAAGCCTCTTCTCTCTTGAATTCCTCAACTCAGTTGCAAATTCTACATACACCAGTCAATGGATACATGGCCTTACTGGCAGATAGGGATCTTTTTCGTGATCAGATCATTTTCAACTAAATACAGTGTAAAGAAATCAGTTTAACTTTTTCCCTAACAATGTCTTTTTTCACGGAAGACATGGAGGAAAGGTGAGTAGGTCAAATTTGTGACGGAAACAGTTTATGCTTCAGTGGAGAAAAAAAACCCTTTTTTTTTACACCTAACTTTAATTAGTGATGTCTAAAATTGCAGTTCCTGAAAGGAATGAATACGCAGTTGACTCTGGTATTGGTGTGGAAAGGTGCAGGGAGCGCAATGATTCAGTGCTGCAGTGAGTTATCTTGACAGTTGTCCTTCAAATGGCTTGGTATTCACACATCACCCATAGAGGCACCAACTGCCAAATACCCGGTAAGTACTAGTCAGGGACCTAGACAGAAAGACCTTTTGTGTTCCTGCATCCTTCCTCCCTAAGAAACCTTTCACAGCAGGTCCCATTCTTTTAGTATGATGTTTAGAATGGATGGGCAAATAGAGCCTTCTGCTGACTACCTGTGATATCGTTTGATGTTGCATGCAGTCACAGTCAGTTTTGTCCCTAGCCTGCTCTGGTTCCACTTGAGTGAGGGGGAACTCCATTAATTAGGCATTGTTATCATTTGCATTTACTGTGTGTAAGACAGAGAACATGCCCACACAACACAGGTTGGGCTGACACAGACTGGAGCACAAACTAGCAACCCAAATACACCAAATACAAACTGCCCTGGGGCTCTATACGGATGTTACAGACACATGCTGGTGCGGAAACCCCCTTCTACCAGCTATGATTTTGCTGCTATTGTTATCTGCAAAAGCAAGATAAAAGCTTGTTGAGATTTACCATGCTATTTTATGTCCTTTATTTTGCTGTGTAGACATTTCCAAAGACATTAAAGCCTTTGAGACTTTAGCAGCCTGTAAAAGAGAACCATTTTCTAAGCCCGCCTGTCTAATGCAGGTAATCTACTGCATGCCTTCAAAGCAGTAAAGAAAATAGCAAAGGGGCTGAAATTGCCTGTAATTTTCCTCCTAGCATTTTGTAACTGGAGTATTACTATGTCATTTTACCTCCCTCTTTTATGTGGGGGCACTCTCTGAGGCTTTTGGGATCACATTTCTCTAAAAAGTCTTTATTTGTTTCAAAACATCAGTATTACATTAAAGTTGGTACCAAACACTTTAGTTCTAAATTACAAGTATTTCTTATCTTTACCAGTGTTTGTTCCTCTCCCCATTCCAACAAGCCAGTAGGGTACTGGGACTTGGCAGACTGACCTCATTCCCTACTTTTGCTGCTTCAATCTGCTGTCAATCAGGAATTTGTCTTACAAGTTCCCCAGCTCCTAGTTCTCCCTTGCATTCAAGCTGTCTTGTAGTGATTAACCAACTTATAAACACAGTAGGAACTACTACTAATAATGGGTCTAACCTAAAAAGATAGCAACCTCAAAGGGTTTTGTGGCTACTTCATGCCCTGCAAGGTCAACCTCAACAGCTTACTTTTTGTAATGTATTTTGAGGCATTGTTGAATTGTTGGGATTTTTAACCTGCTTCATTGCTTTTGATTAAACAGTTTTGGAAGATACATACAAAATGTGCAACACTGTTCCGGTTCACCCATTGCTAAGTGATAACATTTTTGCTGATATTCCATGCTTTTCCTTGCCTCTGTATTCCCATGACACTAAGCTGTAGATCTCAGAGGACAAAAGGTTAGCTGTAAAACATCAGCTACTTTATTGGTGCGTGCACTTGCAAAGTATTTACTTTTAGTTTTACTGAGGGTGATGTTCTTTTCTACTGAACACAGCCTTTTAAACGTTGTTATTTCTGTTCAAGATCTGATGTAAAACTTAAGCTTTCTCCAGGGTTTTAATATGCAGAGTATGCACTGATGTGTGGAAAGGTATTTTATTCTGTTTAACTTTTATCTTGTTTAACTGAATTATTTTATAGATGGCATTTCTTAGGTTTCAGGTACGAGGCAGATTTTAGGGTACAAGTGTCATGGATCCTACGGGGTTAATGTCTAGTGATATCCCTGGGTACTTAGAAAATGAATTCAAGAGTAAAACCTGATGCTGTCCTTTTAATGAGAAATCTGATAATGAATAACAAAGCGTCAGCCTACAAAAATGGGCTGGAACAGCATTAAACATCTCTGGCAGGCAGGCTAGCATTAGCAGAAAGCCTGGGATACAGAACACACGCAGGCATGTTGCCCTGTCCCCATATCCTGGCTACTGGCTTTCTGCTTATCAATTAAGAGGTAATTGAACTTGACTTTCACTCCCTCTCTAAGCATTTCAGAGATCTGGATTATTGTCAGTCTCTATCCCCTGCTGTTCTTAAAAGCAGAGTCAGCAAGGGGAGTGGGGGGGAGGGAAATGAATACCATGAAATGCATACACTTGCTCATGACCTTGTCAAATTCACACACACAGCCCCCAAGCTGGTTATAGTTAGGCTTCCTTGTTGCTGAGTCAGCAAGTTTTGAGCCACAGTTAAGAATGCAGAGCTTACCTGTGTCTGCAACAGTTAAGAGAACAAGACTGGTCTGTGAAGCTGTCAGGTCTTCAGACCCCCCTCATTTCACCTAGCAGAAGAGGGCTCCAGGGGAGCTCTGAACAGTTGCCACAGTGCAGATGACTCATTATAATAATAAAGGTTGATGCAGCTTGCTTCTAGTCTGTGCTGCAAAGGAGGTTATATTCATTGATAGTATAACAGTCCCTACCTTTCCAGCTGAAAGCGTTAATGAATAGGTTTGTCTCTCTTCATATGGGATATGGCATTCTAGGAACAGTCACTGGGTGGGCTTACTGGTGAAACCTTTCATATTTTCAAGAGGGTATCTATTCACATTAATTATTCTCATAGCTGGAATTGAAGCATACAGTTCCTATATATATTCATATGGGATGGAAGTATACAGTTGTCCCCCTCCAGTATTTAGTGCTGTAAAGGATTGCATAAAAATATCTCAGTTTCAAGTAAGCAGACTGCAGCCAATGCCTCATTCCTTCAGCTGAATGCTCATATTGCTGTATGACACAGAGGTGCTTTCTTGCTTGCTCTCTCTTTCTCTCTGGCCTTCTGAAGCTTGTTTCTTTTCTGTTCTCTCACCCCGCTTTAAGAGAAGAGGCAGAGGATGCCCTGTTTCCATAGGAGAATGCAGTCTCCTGGGTATGGCTTTGAATCATCTCAGGCTGAGGACAGCACTGAATGTAGGTCTACTGCTTTCTAGATGAGCACTTCAACCTCTAGGCAGGCATGGGCAGTCATAAGCAGTTTCTATCACTCTGCCTACTGACAAGAAAAACAAGCTGAACATCTGCACCCAAAGAATTGACCTGTGTCTGGGCACCATCATCCTTTGGTGTCTTAGTAAAACTGGGTCTAAGAAACTTCACAGCATCAGTGTTCTTGCAACCAAAATCATCATGTGACCCATGACAAATGGACTGGCTGTGTATAAATGCATCATCCTTCCTACTGACTCTGGCTGATAGCAAAGTCCCTATGAAGCTCTGTGGGCCACAGAAAGTCCTATGGAGGTCGTCTGGAAGCTGCTTTGGCCATCCTGCAGGAGAGGAGCACCAGTGACAGCAGGGGGGGCAGAGGGCTTTTTACCTCACCCTGCATTCAGCAGTTGATGTGTGGCTCTGCCATTTTACCAAGTTGATGCAATTTAATCCCTGCTAGGGAAACACGGGACTTCACTTCCAGAAAGCTCCTCCAACTTTCATCCTTTGCCAGCACAAGCTGGCCTCACTTGCATACCTGCATGTTTTTTTGCAACCCACCATTTTACTGACAATGCCTCACACCTTCCTGGTGCTTTTCATTCACTTACCTTTGAGCATTTGGTGATGATGGGAAACAGCATTGCCTCCTTTCAGAGAAGAACAAAACAAGGAATCTCAGAATTCAGCTTGTTTTTGACATAATTTAGAACTGAAAGTAATACAGCATTACAGCAAACAGCTAATCATCCATCAGAGAGGGCTAACTACATGTTTTATAGCCACGTGAACAGCAGAGCATGCTTCAGAAATGCACACTCTGTGGCCACAATTCATGCATCCTAAGATATCTGTCAGCAGACTTGGAGGATGGGAAGGAGAAGAAAGGGGAAAGGAAATAGGAAAGAAGCTTCTTGAACCATGCATGAAGTGCTTTCTTGATTTCCCTGCAATTAGAAAATCAGCTACTTTTGTTAATAAACATTATTTTAGCATACAGCATGATTCCTTTTTTTAAAGCTGACTCAATACTGGGAACTCTGAGAAGCAAGTGTGTAGAAAGGCACTAGCAAGAGGCTGAAGAAACCTCCCAGAGCAATGGAGCTGATCCAAGAACTCATGTGGTTCTTGTATCAGTGGTCTTGTTTGGGGTTTCTTGCATAGCCCCACTAATCTTACTCTGTCTCTCTCAAAACAGTAGTATGTATCACTAAAACATAGCCTGCTAGTACTTGATGCAGCGCATATTGCTTCCATCCGTCTCCTTGACAGAGATTGCATATCTGTACCTGCAGTTTGTCTTCTCCGTGGGCTGAAGTATGTCTGAGCTCGGAAGAGCTTGCCTCAGTTTTGACTACAGCATGTGCCAGTTGGGTCTGCTCTTTCTTCCCAAAGGGCTGCAAGGCAGGACAAGTCAGCTGGATTTGGCAGGCGAGCAAAAGCCTTTATGTTGACTATAAGAAAAAACAACTGCTCCATGGTTTGGAAACTCTTGCTGGATCACACAGTGAATCAGAGCATGTCTGTTACTGCTTCACATCAGCTCTATTCTTAAGAGCACAGCCTTGCAGTGAGGCCAAAACCAAGCCCTGTAGCATATAGATTTTAATCTTGCAATAACAACTCCATTCCCTAGACATGAAGTACATGTCCTCCAGTAATGTGTGATGAAATGTAAATTGCACACATTCTGTATCCAGTCTCGTTACCCATGCTGGCAGCCACTCCTTGGGAGCCTCAACAGCCCTGTGCACCCACAAGACTTACTTTTTCTCATATGTCCCCCAACAAAGCCATGCTTGAAGCCACAAGTTCCACCTACAAGCCACCAGCAGTTTCTTACATGATGACAGATCTTTATGGCAATCAGCCAGGGGAAAATATGTGAACAGATGTGGAAGGGGAAAAAAACCCAACCACCAGAACAAACTCTAGTGAGAGTGAACAACCTAGTGAGAGCCAGGGCTTCCAGACTTCAGACCGGGGTCACTTCATCTCTCATACAGTGCTGCTGTGCACCAGTGCCTATGCTACCAGCTGAGACCATGAGCTGGTGCGAACCCAAATCTGGAGTGGGCTCTTCTCTTGGCACCTCTGGGGTGGCAGCCAGTGTCTGTATTATATGTACTGTCAGCACTGGCAGGGACTGGGGAGGCTCTGGCTTCTTGCCCAGCAAGCCCTCAGACACAAGGATGGCCTGGCACAGAAGCCTGCAGGAATGCTGCCAACATGGGAGATGTGCTTTTGGCTCAGGACACCAAAGGACAGCTCCAAGCATGGGATGGTGGTGAGCAGACAAACATGAGGGCTGGGCTTGGCGTATGAGTTCATATGGGACGGTAAGGTGGTGGTGTGGGAAGGCATAGGGGTTTGGTTGAGCTTGGCTTGATATGAGAGTGGCTGGCACAAGGATGAAACAAGGGAATGGGGATATGCTTCATCCTAAGGCGTGACCAGAGGCAGGTCCATGATCCACTCTTCAAAGAGTTGGCCAACTCTTTACATCTTGGTACCTACTGCTGTCAGTGGTAGCACTCAAGTTAACTCTGGGTACCTCAGATCTAAGGGGGCATTGACTTACTGGAGGCCCTGAGGCAAGGCCACCAAGCTCCAGAATCTCTAGTGAGGTCAGTAGCTTTGGATCTGTGCATACCCTGAGACTTGGCTGAACTGGGCAAAAGTGAAAGGTTACTTACCTCTTCTGAAGTCCCCATTCCTCTCCTGGCTGCCCATACAGTGCTGTGCTCATGGCAAAAGCTAATCTGTTTTCTGATGCAGATGAACTGTGTCTGCATTTCCTTCTACTGCTTGGGCTGCCGGAGTCAAAAGCTGCCATCAGAGCTGGGAGGTGAGACTGGCAGCAGGGCTCATCTCTCAGTGCATGAATGCTGCTGCATGTCATTGCTGTAGCTCTTGGTGACTGCCCCAATGCCAAGGATGTAAAGATTGAAATAACTACCTGCAAAAAGCACACCTGTATGGCTCCATTTAAGAAACACATGAATTATGGACTGCAGAATATTATAGGGCAAATGCATTCTTCCCAGACCCCTTCCTTTCTGGAGTACTACCACAGGGCTCTGTATCCAGCCTTCCCAGGGTCTTTCTCTCTCACCATCCCAAACACGAGCTGTGATTTGCTTCCTTTGCAGGACTTTTGTTCCATTCTCTATTTGTTGCATGCTTCCTTTCTCGTCTTTGAAGAGTTTCTCCCTGAATAAATATTGGGTGCATTTTCAAGCGCAAGTGGAACTTCAAGCCTGAAACACAACCCAAAACTCACATAGTTTGCCTTTGCATTTAATTTAAAAAAAATAAGAAATGATAAAGTATCCTTGCTTAGCACTTCTTTGCCAGCTAAAGGACAGTCTGCTCTAGTGCTAGGAGAAATTGCAAGATAAACTGGCATAGATGAGGTGCTGTACAGCTTCCAGAGAGTCTGTAAATGCAATCTCTTATAACTCTGAACAAAGGTTTCTACTTCTGCAAATGATTTGCTAGTCAAAGTAGGACATTCATTAATAAATGTAAAGTTGGTTTAGAAAATACTGTATCAGTAGAGTTTGAGAAAATTATGCTCTATTGTAGTCTCAGCCAGTTCTTTTTTTCCCCCAGAATATTTTTACTGAGCACTGACTTTTTTAGGGGAGTTTTTATCTCAGAGTTAATTACAACATTAGAATCTGTCCCAGATCAGTAATAATGCAGTTGTACTACTTGCTGAGTGGACAGGAGAACGAACTGCAACTTCAGTTCTTTCTTCATAGCTGATTCATAGACTAAAAGACAATGAATCTTTTATGTACCACTGCCTTCTGGTATTTTGAAAGAATACATATTTTGAAAGAGCTGAGATTGCAGTTATTGCTGAGATACAAGTGAAACACATTCTGGTTACGTGTTAATGTTTTATTCATGGCTATATGCAATATTAATGCAAAACACTTCCACTTCTCAGTTAGAAATCCTATTATCAGCTTGTGATGTTTCAGCTATTTCAGATGACAAGATGCGAATGTGTGAAAAAGCATAAATTTTCCCAGGCTTTCTAGATACTGTTTTATTTTTTCCCCCCAACTTCAGGCTGTAGGAATGCATTTTTTAAGTGAATAATTCTATTCCTATACCATGAAAATTACTGTAAATTTTGTTACTAATGTCAACAGAGGTGGAACCAGACCTGTAACAGAACACATACTGCATCAGGGCTACAGCAGCAAGTAAGAGTGGTTTTTTATATGCTTTAATGAATAAAGGGTAGTGCTTTGCCTTTGAATGCCCTTTCATCTTAAATTTAAAGTGCAGTGTATTTCAAGTTGACAGTTAAAGGGCACTATAGCTCCAGTCTTCCCTTTGCCAGTTAATATAAGAAGGCTGAGAAGTCCTAAAGGTCAGACAAAGCCCACTGGGAGCTAAGCTGCAGAGAAGCCATCACTCTGCAACCTGCACCAAGCACAGGAAAGTGTCTCTGATGCAAAAAGCACAGAGCTGTCATTAGTTCTATGTAGGATCAATACTGAAATGAGTATGAGCTATTGGCTGTCTCTGTTGATTTGGTTATGTTGCAGAGGTTTTTATAGTTTGCAACAGCAGAACCAAGCCCAGTCCTGATTCTTAAATGGTGGCTTGTTCACTGATGGGAGCCTTGGGAGAGCCCAGTCACTTGCTGGCAGTGTCAGGCTGCCTCCAGTCCAAGCTGTCTATCTCATCTGGAGAGGAGGCAACTGTCATGCTGTATTAACATTTCTTCCATGGTCATCCTGTAACAGTGTGACTCCCTGGACATCAGAAATTAAGAAAACCCCACATTAAACCAACTTGCAATCAAGACAGGGAGGCTCTCAGCCTTTAGCCAGCTGGTTTGCACCCTTGTCCTCACACACATCCCTCTCAACAAAACCTGCTGCTCCAGCATGAGCCCAGAAGAAGGACCCTTCTCAGAGGAACTAGTTTAAGGATAGGTTTTCTTTCACAACTTTTTTCACCTGAGTATGATAAACATTAGTGAAAAAGGGCTTTATTTTGCACAGTGTGAACAGAAACTTCATCACTGGATGCAGTTCAACCTGGCTTGAATTACAAATGATTTCTAGGCAGCCAGATAAAACTCTCCCCAGGCTATGGAGCATCAGAGCATAAGGCACTCAGGCAGAGCCTGTCCTTGGGTCTTACCCTTATAGCTTCTATCTAGACACCAGAAAATAAGCTGTTCTCTGATAGTACTTTCCTTTCTAATTTAGCGGCGATTCCTCATTCTGTAAGAAAACATGACTAATGGATTCGTAAGTCGAGGCTTTGTTTGGTTGATTGGTTTGGAGAATGGAGAGACTGTATTAAAGGTAAGCTGTAGTTCACCCACAGAAACCCATCTCTGGGATATTTTGACCAAATGAGAGTATTTGTTTCCAAAGTTCCTGAATGTTTTAGGAAGAGAAAAGTGCCCTGGCATTCCATAAGAAACAAGTGGGAATGCTTTCCTTCTATCTGGAATCAATGCTTTCTTTTTCCTCCTAATAGTAAGATGGCATTAAATCTTAAAATGCGCAATTAACTACACTGCAGCAGCAGTGTCCCCTTTGACTTTGCAAGCAGTACAATTACCCTGAAGCCTGCTGGTGGGGGAGGCCCTGCCAGGGGTGGAAAAGCTGGCAGCTAGCAGGACCAGGACCTCATTTCCTTCCTCGCCTGGAGACCCGTTCCAGCCATACCAAGCCACAGCGCTTCAGGTAGCACAGGGCAAATAACTCTGTGCTCTGAGCAAGAAAGTAAATATCAAAATGACCATGAAAATTGCCCAACCGGTTAAAATTGGTTCCAGCCAGGAACTGAAGCTCTACCTCAAAATACTTAAATCCCATTTGGATGGCACAGATTTACATTCCAGATGAAGAATTAATGACTTTCACACAATATCCTCAGCAGAGATGTCCCAGCATACCAACCTCTGTGGTTTTGGTAGCTGGAATTTGTAATTCCTCCAGGGGCTGCATTCTTCTAAGTGTTACTTCTGTTTTTGGACTACTTGTTTTATTTAGAAAAGAACCTGTGCTCTTGTCAAGCCGTACAGACTATATGAGTCATCTATACAATAACACTAAGTTATCTCTGTTATGGCGCAGTTCATTATCAACACAGAGGGATTTATAGAAAACAAACATAGCTGACAGACTCTGCACTTAAGCTTCCTGCGTTTAATCCTTGTGCATGTTTACCCAGCTGAACAGTGGATTATTGAAAAATGGATTGTTATTAAAATGTTGGGTGCTGCAGTAGCTCCATTTTTTTCCTAATAAAAATGAATACCGTTCCTCTGATGATTTCCAGCTGCCTATCTGCACTCATCTGCTGCATAATAGTTGTATGAATTTTAATGTCTATCCTGAAACTTTGACGAATAAATTTTCTTAAGGCTGTTAAGGCTGCTTCATAGGCAGCAGTGCTTGCTCATTCAAATGTGTTAAAACATCCTTCACAAAGCATCACCAATGGGCTCGAACCTCGGACAAAACAATGTCTGGTACATAAACACAGCAAAGCAAAATGTAACCAGCTTCTTGCAGCCTGTACATCTATAGCTATATAACTTATAAGAAGTGTTTCCCAAGTAGGAATAATTTATTTCCCAATTTTCTTGTTACCTTTTTATTGCTTATCTAGTTTGGATTCTCAACAAAATGGTTTGGATCACCTTGTTTCTTAAGGAATTTCTATATAGCTGCAGGCTGTTACTTACAAATTGTTAACAATGCATTTTAAAATGGTGTGTGGATCCAGTTCCCACTGAAAGGCAGTAGGAGTAGAGCTCTCAGTTCCTTTAGGCATTTAAGGTCTCCAAAATCCACTCAGAAGAAAAACCCTCTGATGAGCTGCTCCTTGCTCTAAGGCGTTCTCCTCTCCATGATTCCTCTTGTGTGAGCTGGCAGCAGGTAATTATCTCCCCTCAAATGCACCATTTTCTAGGCTAAACAAGCCTGTCTTCTCTCTCTTTGTAAAACTGGCATTTCTTCTCCTGATTGCCATTGCAACCCTCTACTGCACCAGTTACCTCTGGAGCACAGGTGGAAAGACCCACACCTGATATTCCTGGGGAGCTCTCATCCGCCCCATCACTCTCTCTGAGCAGGTAGCTGGCCTAACATGCTCTACGGTCATGCTTGTTTCCTATGTATTCAGATTGCCTCTTTCCTCCAGTTTCATGGAAGCCCTCAGGCCCAGGTTTGTGATGTTTACAGAAGCAAGCTCAGACACCTGGTCTAGAATGTAGCCTGAGATGTGATGTTCTCAGACTTCCCATCAGAGTTGTTCTACTGCCCTGAGAGATTTTGATATTCATTCAGGTAAACAGAAAGAAGGATTCCTTCCTGGTGGTTCAACTGCTCATCTTGGAAACTTCAGAGCTACAGTCCCTGTTTCAATGTTGTGTGTCTATGGGACTTTGCTAAAGAATATTTGGGTGTATTAAGCACTGAGGTGTTTCAAGAAGAGGTAGCAACTGAAAGGTTTTGCTATGCATAAACCATGACAAGCCTATGAAGGAGATAGTAATTCCTGTACTAAGGGAATATTACCTGTGTTGCAGAGGCTGATTAACTGGGGATTTAAAAGATATGCTGAATAATATCCAGATCTTCAAGTGTATTTAGATGCTCTGTTCCTATGGGCAACTAGAAGACAGACTGCCAATATGACAAGAGACAGGGTAATGACATGAATTATGCAGTTATGGCTTTAAGGAAACGCACATGCATGTGGGAGGATAAGTTAAGGTTGCCCAGGCAATCTTATTTCTAGCATTTCCTATATTTTCTGCTTTTGACTTTGTAACCTACACATTCACTCATAAATTTCTGCTGTAGTATGTAGGCATGACTTGAATTTACATCCTTCTTGATAAAGAAGTCGTATTAAAAATGTAAAGCTGTCAGTACCTTTCCACTTTAAAACAAGGTCGGCTCATGCCATGTTCAGTGAGGGTTTGTGCCACCCTGGCTGACCCCCCTGAGCAGGGCAGACAGGTACCCAGGGCCTCCACCAGCAGAGCTGCAGGGCCAACTGCTGCCTGGTGACAGCCAAAACTGGGATAGGTGGTAATCTAAGTGCTGCCTTCCCTGTCTGAGGTCTCAAGAATGTAACTTCTGATTGATGAATCCAGGAATTTAAAGGATCTGCAGAGATTAGATTTGTATGCAAAAAGCTCTTCGTTTGCTTAGCAACTGAGAGAAGCTGCACCAGTGCTCCTCTGCCGGTGAAAGCATCCTCCTACAGTTTGCCTGGCACAGCGGAACTTCTCAGTGACCTTTCCTAATGTAACCCAGGCATTAGCCCCTTGATGAACTGACTGTTGTAACACAAGGTGAGACTCAGAGAGGCTAGCAATGGCACTTCAATGCCACAGTTTTTAGAGGGCTTAATATAGATACTGAAGCATTCCTAAAATAGAAACCAAAAATTCTGGTAAGCCCTCTCATATACATTTTTGAATGAAACATTAGAGCTTGTATTAAATCAAGAGGTTCTGTCATTTGCCCTTCCTCCACTCTCCCTTTTCAGATCAAAAAGGCATTCTGCTTGCAGAGTGACTGCTCGTACCGTGGGGGCATAAACCAGCACAAAAAAGTACTGTCAGCAGATGGGCGGCCCTGAATGGAAAAGAAAACCTTGAGCTTTTCACTTCTTGGATTAGACTTTGGGAGACTTACATAACGAGGAAATGGGGGAAAAAAATGCATGCTTGAAAGAAGACAAAATCTGATTAAAATGCAGACTAACATAATTGCAGAACATTACTCAGGCTTTCTTGTGGAGAGAAAAAAATGCCTGCTACTGTGCTGCTATGGAAACCACATAGGGTCTGTGGGTAGGTGAGGGTGCATGGAGCATGCCACTCCTTCCCTCCCCTATTTCTCTGCCCTGGAATGATGATCCTATCTTGCTCTGTAAGCTTGGCCTTCACTGGCCAGGAGATCTCTCCCCGTACACAGAGAAGTTGTTTTCCTGTTAATGTAGTGTCTTTTAATATCCCTGTTCCCTCCCTTTTCAGCTTTGCTCTTGGGAAGCAATTCAGAGCTATGTCAGAGGAGGGGGTAAACTCAGGTCTTCTTAGGCTTTTCACAGGGGTTTGTTGACTTGACTCTACCTATTAGGAGCATGGAACATATGTACTCTGCCATGAACAGGGAGCTTTTTTGTATTTACTCCTACAAAGCTGAAGAGACTATCCACAGTGCTTTGGAAAGTAAATACTTATCTGGACTGAGAAGATGTGGTCTGCGTTCCTGAACACTGTGTCCCCATCACTTGTTTCCCTGAAGGCACATGTTAGTTAATTACCAGAGCACTAGAGAACAAAGTATGGTTCATTCCCCGGCTGTTGACGAAGTGTTTTTACAGAAGGTGTAAGCTGATTACGAATTTACCCTCTGAGCAGTGCCATAGAATACACTATAGAAATGCATCCTCCAAGTGTGGAAGTATTTGCACCAGTTCTGACTCACACCTTGTCTCTGACAGCAGTCACTTTTGCTACTGAGAGGAACGGATAAGAAATTTTGCATTCAAAACCCTGATGAGAAAGCTTCTCCCCACTTTTAGAGCTCTTTCTGGCCCCAAATACTTGAGAGACTGGTGCAAAATTTGAGGAGATTAAATTACCGCTCCTTATGAATTTTATACTACTATAAAGTACTGTAAAAATGCACTTTCTCATGAGTTATAAATGCACACTCCCTCTTGGAAGAGTGATAAATATCATTTTTGTCCAAGGGCCTTCCTACAGCAATTGCCCCAGTGGCTCAGTTATGTATTTTAAAAGAACATATTTTGTATTCCACTTTTTCTGTGACTTCCACCTTTCAATCTGGTTGATTGTTTTGCTCTTGTTGCTCTGAGACAAGGGGCAGAAAATCTCGTTCTTCAGTTATTTTAGCACTTTCATCCAGCCACTAATTAATTGTCTCTTTCATAAAATCACTTTATTAAGGTGCAATCTCATTTTCATCCCCTTTTCCATTTATGTGTTGGAGACACCACTGCTGCATGCATTGCTATGTGTTAGGCCTCAATATTTATTTGTGGAATGGTGTTAGAATATTCTCCACAGGCCTCCAGAAAGGATCTCTTGGTCATTCAGTCTCATTGCCACTGCAGTCAGCCACACCATGTAATCCCTTCTGGAAACAACTCCAGCTCCATTTAGAAAGTTAGCCTTGATTTTACCCCTGCTACTCTTACTGGAGGTCTGTTCTGGTGTTTTGCTGCTCCAACTTCAGAGCTGAACATACCCACTTGTTCTCACGGTAGTTTTAACTTTCCTGGCTCCCCCATTTCCCAAGACCCACTTTCTTTGTTTTGACAAACTGGATACACCAAGTGTTTTTAATCTCCTCTGAAACGGATTGTCCTGATCATCAGAGTGACTTGTCCATACTTATTCCACTTTGATTTACTCTTGAATACTGACAGATCCACACATTGTACTGTAGATCTTTTCTGAAATTATTTATCTGACATTGCTGGTTTTACATTTCCCTTTTTACACAGCCCCTACTCTCGTTATAATTAACCAGTCTTTCTTTTCCAAGTGCTGATCTCATAGTCAGTGGAAGACATTTTTGTGATTAATTTCTGCATGTCATTAGTATTATCAAATTTAATTATATTTTCATTAAACCAGTTCAAAGAGGCATGCAGGATCTCCTAGAGACTAGTGTGTGTGTCCGTCCCCCCCCCCCCGTGTTTGAATTGCTAATGTCTCCCAACTCTGCCAACAGCAGATTTGATTAGTATGCTCAGTGACACCACCATAATAAGATATGAAGGATGACAGAAGCCTTGATGAATTCCACAGAGCAACTTTCCTTCAATCTGACACTTCCTCTGTTGTCGCCTCCTGATCCTCACATTCTTCTGCCTTAATATCCATTTCCTGTCTGGGCAGTATCAGGTATTATTGACATTACACAGATTACATCCATCACATTTCCTTTCTTTAAGGAAAAGGGAAACAAGTTTGTAGCAGAGAAAGATATCATGCTGAAGCAGCATCTCATATAATCGTATACTTCATTTTATCCCATTTATTTCCATAGCTTCAATCATTCTTTCCTCCAGAATTTTTCCTAATTATTGTAAATTATTTCCCTCTGTTTCTTCAATGCAAGTATTCCAGAATATTTTGAGTGCTACAGTAGAATTTCTTGCTCCTTTCACCCTCATCTCCACACATGGCCCACCTGCACTCTGAACATGATCATTTGTTTTTCCCCACTGCAGTAACTACCCATTATTTTCTTCCTGTTACTCATCTTCCTTCTGCTCTCATCTTTCACATAAACATCTTTATTAAAAGTGGAAGCAAGATGCTTCTTGGTTTGGTAAATACTGCCAGGCTTCCTTCAATCTGTATGCTCTTCTCACTGCATGACAGCCTTTTTCTCTGGGTGAAGTAACTTCTGGATGCCATTATGTATTTCCACACCTTGAAGATAAAACTTTCCTGGGAGAGTGATCCTCCTCACTGTTACATGTAGGTTTCTATTTCTAGTAACCTTAGTTACCAAGCTGCCAGGAGATAGTCTATGAAACCCTTCCCCTTTGCTTCAGATGCAACATCCAGATAATTTCTGCTGCTCTGGCATGGAGAAATCTTTCCTTTGTATTAAAGTCCTTGAGTCCTTCAGCCTTGTTGATTTTTTTCTGATTAGGTCTCTTACTCTGTCCCCTTTTGACTTGGAATGCCCTTTTATTAATCTATGCTGTACTCACCTATTAATTTTCAACTGCATCTATGAAAATCATTTTCCCCTATGACCTTGCTAGGCTTACAATATACTCCTTGCTAAATCACCGTCACCTGGTGACAGTGGCTGGCAAACAGAGCTTTTTCTCTATTGTACCCAGTGCTGCTCAGCCCTAGGCATCATTCATAGCCTCTGCTCTCACCTTTCCATCTGGGAAAGCATCACTACTGAGGGAGCAGTAGTGTGTTTCATTATATCCCAGGTACCTTTCTCCGTTTGCAAAAGTAGCTCTGCAGCTTATAGATAGCTCCGCACAAATGCAGGTTTGCTGCGATGGTGACCACCTTTGGCCAGTATCACCATCATCAGGCTCCCAGTCGTACCCCTGACCCCCTTTAACACTGCTCCTGCTGTGGTTTTGAGCCACACACTGGGTCTATTGCTTTTTGTGTGTGTGATTAGCACTCGGCGTTACCCGGTGGCCTTTACTATGAGCCCTGTCTTTCCGGAGCGCAGGAGGATGGTTTTATCCCGCTCCGTTACCTCTCTCCTAGCACACTTTGGGGCGGGCAGGTTTTACTCCTCCATTTTGTGCTCAGGCTTCTTGCACGTGCCGGCAAGAGTTGCAAGTGCTCCCCACGGACCGCTCCCGCCGGGTACCGTCCCCCGCAGCCCACCCACCTCTCCTATGTACTTCCCCTCCCTTGCCATCATCTTCTGCTGTGTCTTTGCCCGTTCTCACGCCCGTTTTATTCCGTTTTTCCCGTTTCTGTGCGTTGTAACAGAGCTGAGCAGGCACGGATCTTTCCCAGCCTTCTCCCTTGCTTGCAGTTGTTTCCTCTGCAGTTGCAGCCGTTCTGATTTCAGTCGGCTCCCGCCCTAGGTGGTTATTTCAAAGCTCTTTGCAAGGGCTGGGAGGGAAGAGAAGGAAGGAGAAAGGGAAGGAAAAGGGAGTTTTGGGGATGTGGGTGTAGTGTGGGACGCCAGGCGGGCACAAGCCGACACCAGGCTCTACGGGCCAGAGGGCTGAGCCTCGCACACGCCGAGGGCCTTTGAGTGAGCCCGGCGGGACGGTGCGAAACAGCCCGGAGAGGCGCCGGGATCGGGTAAGCGGCTCTGTCGGCTGCCGTTAACGGCTGCAGGCCCCCCAGCAGCGGCAGGCCTCATCGTTCTCAGACTTCTCCTCCCGCCTGACCGCCGACAGCCCCTCGGCCCGGGACCCATGACCGACCGCCACCGCTCGCCTCAGCGCGGCGGGGCGCGGGGCGGAGCTTGGGGAGCGGCGTGGAGCGGACGGGCGCGTTGATTGGTCCATGTGAGAAGGGGCGGGGCTTATGTGGCGGGCGGGGAGGAGAAAAGCGGCGGTGCGGCGGCGGGCGCGGGGCAGTGTGGTGGGCGCGGAGCGGCGATGCGCCTGACTCAGAGCATGTGCACCATCGCCGAGTGCGCGCCCGGCGGGGACGGCTGCCCCGCTGCACGGCCCCGCCTCGTCAAGATCGCGGTGGTGGGGGGCAGCGGTGTGGGCAAGACAGGTGAGGGTGGAGGTGGTGGGGTTGGAGGGGCGGAGCGGGCTGTGAGGGGCGGCGGAGCGCGGCTAACGGCTGTCTGTGCCTGCCCGCAGCGCTCGTGGTGCGGTTCCTCACCCGGCGGTTCATCGGCGACTACGAGAGGAACGCAGGTAGGTAGGCGAGGGGCGGCTTGGATCCCGCCGGGAGCAGGGGGGATCGGGGTCTCCGCGGCTGCGGAGGGGGAGGTTTACCGGGAGGAGGGAGAGGGGCGCCCCAGTCTCTGCCCCGCTGGTGGCGTTCTGCCCCAGAGCCGTACCCGAGTTGGAGAGCGGGGGGTGCAGGGTATGGAATCACTGAATGGGTTGGGTTGGGAGGGACCTTAAGATCGCCCAGTTCCAATCCCTCTTACACGGGCAGGGCCACCTTCCACTAGACCAGATTGTGCCAAGCGTCCTCCACCCTGGTCTTGAACACAGTCACGGCTTCTATAGGCGACCTGTGCCAATGCCTCACCACCCTCATAGTGAGCTCCACTGCGGAAGTTAAAGTATAAAACCCAGCCCTAAGCCAGGTCCCGAATGTGAAAGGAAGGGCTGAAAGCTGTTGGGGCTGTAGGTGCACTGAATAACCCCCAAGCTGTCATGAGGCATTGCTGCTCACTTAAAATCTGCCTTGGGCAGCTCTGGCAGCCCATGGGAAGGTGTGTATCCACCACAGCAAATATGTTGTCTGTGGTCACAGCTTCACTGGCACTGTGGTCTCTGACGGGACTTACTTCATATAGTGAAAATGTCCCTCTTTGAAGTCCTTTAGGTAAAACAAGTCAGTGTTCTCCAAGCCTAATATTGCATTATTCTTTGCAAGCTGAATGCTAGCAGCTATATGATCCAGCTTAATGGGGACAATGCTGGAGTATAGTGCAGTGGGAAGTTTAAACTTAATGTGAATGTAAAATATACACCTGTCTGTTGAGAACGTTACTTGAAAAAGCTAACACCCCCTGCCCCCCCCAACCCAAAAATCTTACAGGCCAGCCAGCAAAGAGCTTCACTAAAGCATGGAAATAATAAATGAAAAGCAAACTGCTTTTCTGTATTAAAAGCTGGTTATTTTGCACACTTACCTTTATCTAAGCTAAGACAGTCTTTAAGAAGTATTTAAGTCCTGGGTTGTACATTATTAAATGCCAAGTTTCCAAACAAGTCAATGCAAACTCAAATCCCAGGCTTCTAGTAAAGCCATAAATTTATGGGCTGTTACAGACAAAAAGCTTACAGCACTGGATCCTTGTGTCATAAATAGCAATGCAACTTTCCCTACCCAACTAATTGGCAGCAGAAGCGACTTATGTCTGTAGAGTGCTGGCAGTATTTGTGAACCTGTTGGTGTTCTTGTCAGGTAATCTCTACAGCAGGCACATCCAGATAGATGGAGAGATGGTGGCAATTCAAGTGCAAGATACTCCGGGAGTTCAGGTGAGCTAGATGCAGCCATGCAGTTTACCAGAGCAGCTCTAAGTTTGTGTCTGCTTGTGTGTCTGTGCGTAATCATCTTGTTATGGTCTTTCTAGCTGTCCAGTTCAGAGTTCAGTGTTCTGTGTGGTAGAGGTGGTAACTTGTGGTTTACTCAGGCAAGCCAGATGTGTTGGGTGCCTGTAGTGTGCTGGTAGTAAAAGAAAGCAATTCACTGTTTAGATGAATTGTTTGTACATTGGAGGGCCAGTACTTCTGAGTGGCTGAACAACTGGAGTGTCTTGTTCCTGCATATTTGGAACACTGGACACAAAACCAGAAACAATTCTGTGCATATACAGTGCATGTGGAAGAAAATGTCATGATGACTGCCCCACAAGCTTCATAAATGTGCGTGACAAAGTGAAGTCTGTATTGTGGCTATGCTCATTAACGTGTCACAAGTTAAAGTTATGGATGTATAGACCTGAGTAATGCTGGATTGTTGCCTTTTTGAACTGGGCAACACTCCAGGTCTAAATGCTTCCAAGCTCATATCTTTGCTTCCCCAGACTTACTGTCTAGCCAGTTAATTTCCCATTCTATGGAACTACAAAGTCTTTCTCTGCATGCAGAACTACTCAGGTCAATTTTCCATTTGCGTATAGCGAACACCAGTGTTAAATTCCATCTTTTTGCAGCTGAATCAACATATGCATTTATTCGCTATGCTCAGATTAATCTTGTACTTACAATGTGAAATGCAAATATATATGTCTGAAGTTGTAAAAAGCTATTGGGCTTTACAGACTCCTAAAGACAAGTACCTTTAATCTTTTATGACTTCATCTATCTAATTTGAGACCATTCATTTTTCAGATCCATGAACACAGTCTGGATTGTAATGAGCAGCTGAACAGATGCATTCGCTGGGCAGATGCCCTGGTGATAGTCTTCTCCATCACAGACTGTAAGAGCTATGAACTACTCAGTCACCTTTACCATCACATTCGACAGTTGCATCCAGGAAACACAGTCCCTGTTGTCATTGTCGCAAACAAAGCTGATCTCTTACACATCAAAGAAGTGGAGCCTCAGCAGGGACTTCAGCTGGCCAACATGCTGGGCTGTACTTTCTATGAAGTATCTGTCAGTGAGAACTATAACAATGTCTTCAATGCCTTCCATCTCCTCTGTAAAGAAGTCAATAGGCAGCAAACAACCAGCACCCCTGAGAGAAGGAGAACCTCTCTTATTCCACGGCCAAAATCACCCAACATGCAGGATCTGAAAAGAAGGTTCAAGCAAGCTTTGTCTGCCAAAGTGAGGACTGTCACTTCTGTTTGACAGCAGAGACTCTGGTCTTCCCAATGCTTAGCCTGAGACTGAAACCTGAGGTGTTTAACACTGGCATGTCTAGAGTCCAAGGCATTGTGAAAGAAGGATGGTTCAGGTAGTCTTTTGCATGGCTGTAGGGGTTTTTAAGCATTTGCTTAAAAAAGTAGTCACAGATTGGAAAAGAAAAAAAAAAAAAAACACAAAGTACTCCTTAAATAGTTCTAGGATGTGACTTGGAGAATGAGTTTTTTCAAATGGAAAAGGAACTTCTCAGTAAATGAAACAAGCTTTCAGCTTGCTTTTTCTTCAGTCATACAGCTTTGGCTTTCATTTGTGCAGAAACAACCTTCCAGCTGTAACTTAACTTGTACTTGAGCAGGGAAACACCCTGAACTGCAGTTCACTGTTAAGAAGTAACTACTTGAGTCTTGTTTTTCCATGGATCAAGGACAGCATGATGTATCTGTTTAATTTCATTGCAGCAGAACTGTTTATCTCAAAACAAAAAAGCAAACATGAAATTGCTCTGTAAAAAATAAGTGTAAAATAAGTGGATAGGACTGGGTATCAAGACTGTAAACAATGGTCCTTTATTTTTTTACTAGCTATGGTGTTGCTGACAACTTGATGAGATTTCTTTGTATACAAAACTATTGTCCAGAGCGTGTAAACATATCTACTTACAAATAACTTGTGGGTTTTTAACAGACTAAAATGATTCAACTTGGAGCTTTTGAGGAATGAGTGTGGAGCCCATTATAGCTGTCAGTATAAGACACCTCTCTTCTCTCTCCCATGTGCAATAGGCACAGAAGGAATGTGGCTGTGATTCAGTACTATGTGAAGCACATCTGGCTCCAGGCAATGAAGCTGGTGGCATATTCTGAGCTGAGCCAGTCCCTCTTCATCCTTAAACATGTGGCAGATTTATATATATGTATATATATATACTTTTTTCTTTTTTTACATTGAGCCAATGGAGTTAACAGCCTGAGGGCCTTATACCATGCACTTTAAAAAGCCAGTTGTGCTTTTGTTTAAACTGTAACTTATTTATTTTGTGTACAGTTACTCCTCCTAGGGAGTGAACTTTTCGTTCTTACTGCCTGGTTCAATATTAAACTTTTGAATTGCATCTTTTCTTGTGTGTTCTGTGTGCGTGAGAAGCAATGGTCAATAACCAGTGAAATGTTGAGACAAAGCTAGAGCTTTCTCAAGGTAGTTAATGTACATTAGCATAAACCACGGGGGGGGGCTCTCACCACTGCTTTACAACTTCCTTTTAAGAAATCCTTGTAGGACAGGAACTGAATGAGGCAGATTTCAAATTGAAATGGGATTCTTCATTTCCCCATGTCAAAAAAACCTCACTCCAGTGAGAAAGGAATGGTGTGAGGTAGGTCAAAATCTGAACGAACACTTAAATCTTTCAAGTGACTGCTACTTTCTCAAACAAAAAAAAAACCAAACTAAAAAAGCCCCAACTTTATGTATTTAGCTATATCACAATGAGGAACTTCATAGGAGTGCAACTCCTCAATTATTTTGTTACTACAGCCCTTCCTGAGAAGGATGTGTGTGCTGGGGCTAGGGTGGCTACTGCACATGAGCTCACCTGGCTAGCACACAGCTGTAATACCTGGTGCAGGGAAGCCCTGATAAGGTGCTGCTGATAATCTTTCTGAGCACGAGCTCCTAGCCAAGTGGTTTAGGATCAGACTTGCAAATAAAGCTGAGCTTGTTTTTCTCATCTAAGCTTATTAAATCACCAAATACTGCATAGCTTATTAATATAGTAGGCTTTGTGCTTTCTTCCTATCTTTTGAGTACCACTTAGTACCACATGCAGAGGACTTCGGCACTCCTTGCTGTGGTTATGCATCTCCCCAAGCAAAATGGCTTCTGTGCTGTTCTTACTCATCCGATCAGCAACCCCCCTGACCTTTTCCCAGAGCGCAGGCTATGTGTAGCTGCTACAGCTATTTACTACAAATAAACAGCTAACTACTACACTAGGGCCTGTGGCAAGACTCAGCTCCAGGCTTTTGTGACCATCTTTCTTTCTTCAGCTGCTTGAGTACAATAGGATGGCTGTGCCCCAGAATCCATTGCCGTTCCAGCTGTGGCCCCACTGGCTTTATAAAGATTCCTGCAAAGTGTGTGTGTGTGACTGGAACACTGCCTCACTTTCTGCCTCACTCAGAGGAAGTGCAAGAGCACCAGTGTCTGCTTACAGTTACACTCCCCCCCTCTTCTCGCTGTCCCATACAGCATGCCCTTAGATGGACAAGTCAGAAACCTGACAGCATCTGATGAAAGACATGTGAGGGAGAGAAGACCACAAACACCAGCTTCCATCATCACTGGAAAACAGTAGCAGCATCTCAGGTGTGAGTAGCTGAACTCACTGACCAGCAGTGGCCGCTGGACGTAAGGGAGCCTTTCTGCTGCCAGCGGGGTTTGGAAAAGCTAGGACACCTCCCAAGGTCTTGGTTCTCTGGGGCAAACAAAGCAAAAGAAAAAGGGGTTGCAGGAATATGCAGTCCTGGCATGTGTAATTGCACACTAGGAGAGGAGAAGGAGACGGATGAGATATGGCATTGTAAGAGCACTGCTTTATTGTTTACAGAATTTACAAAACATCTATATTCTAAGATTAAACAGTACAGAAGACAGAAAAAGAGACTGGTTATTTGCTTTCAGTTGCTCCGTTCAAACTACTTCTTGAGCTTTTAACATTGCAATCTCATAATAATTCTCATTTTTTATAGCACAAAGTTCCATTCTATAGCCATTCTTATAAATTTCTTTTCCATAGAGGCAACATTGTCCATGCTTTATAATTGGTCCATTGTTTCCTTCCAGCCATCCAAAAGTGAATTTAAATCAAAATGCACCCTTTTCTGAAGACCATTATAAACATTTAAGAGAACTTATCCTAACCAATGAACAAAGGTTAAAAAGCTACTTCCCATTTAATCTATTCCTCTGGCACAAGAACGAATGCTCTGATAGACTGAATGTCACTTACAATTTCACATTCTCATCTCAGTGTAAGCTGCAGTCTAAGCATCCTTTGGATGAAGCAAGAGGATGCAGCTTTAGAGCTCCACCATTTTACACTGCGATTTGGAAGGCTTGGTGCTATGGGCAATCACAATGTCTATTGGCTGCTGCTTTTTTTATCACAGATTGCAGCAAAGTTTTATAAAGAGAAATTACATAACTGAATTTGATAGCGGCTCTTTCGTGATCATAAATTAAAAATAAAAGCTGTTTTCTAATCCTGCTGCTCAGAAATCTAGCTCAAGATAAAATCTGTGCTGCGGCCTCTTGGAAATGGGATTGTGGGTTTTTTTCTCTCTTCTTCTTTTCTAGATGCATATGAGGGGAGGAATCGTCCAAAGTTATCATAAAATCATCACAGCTCATATGTCCTCCTGCACAAACCTACAGAGAAGTGTGCCATCAGAAACAGCCTTTTCTCTTGAGACTGTGGGTTGAGAAACTAGAGCAGGAAATGGGAAGCTGAGAGAGAAGCAGCGACCTAATGCAGTCCTTGAGTCCAGCTCCCTGCTTCTCTGCCTCTACCAGTGCTGCCAGGGGAGCACCATTGGACTGGGAGCTGCTTTGCCGGCTAAATCAGGACTGTGCTCCACCACCTCTCCAGGATGCAGGACAAAGTAAGAGCAGAGGCTGTTAACCCTGTGTAAGGCACATGTGTTTTGCATGGTAGCATAACAGAGAGGGTGGATTTTTCCAGCCTTTCACTCCCTCGGCAGCATTTCAGTCCCTCCAGAAGCAACGCCAGTGAAATCAGGAATACTCAAGATAAAAAGAAGTTCTGCTTGAGGAGTGCAAACTCTTCATCACCTGGTCCTCAGCTGCTCCTTTTCTAGGGAATTATGACAAGTGACCATCTTCACCATGCCAAATGGGGGTGGGGTGATTCAGCACTGCATCGTGCTATTGTTAAAGAGGGGGCAGTTGTGGTTCATTTTAAAGAGCTGCCTGTGAGCTGTGCATGCTTCCCTTGCAGCCAGATACCCAGCTGGTTCAGCTGGAGCCACAACTACAGCAGGGCACACGCTGTATTTTGGAGGGCTATCAGGAACAGTGACAGATCAGGGATTTGATGTTTCCAGCCGAGGCACTCACTCATCTTCTCCACAGATCCTCCCCCATCAAATATCAGTATGAAGCTGGAGATGGTCTATGCCAAACAACAACTCAATAGTACTACGTGGTGTCAGGAGCGCAGAGGAGAGCACCATTACCTGAAAAGGGGAACAAGAAATAAGTTAAAACGTAGCGGACGAAGAGTGACTGCAGTCCTAATGAGCAGCGCATATGAGCTGTTTGCTTCACCCAGCACTAGGCATGCTGTGTGTTTCTGGTGTTTACTGACAGGGCAATACAACTTGCTCAGGGAAGCTGCCTGCTCCATAATAACTGTAGTTAAAGCACTTTAAGGAGCATAATGACTGGTAGCATTGTACTCTTAATGAATGTGTGCTTTGACACATTTCTACCCACATCTTGATTTGTTGTGACTGCCATTGTGTTTACTGAGGCACCAGCTGATGAAGCAGGGGTTTCTCCCCTATAGCACAGGTTTGAATGAAGGCTGTTTCCTCTCAATTGAAGGTAAGGGGAACACAACAGGAGCGCTGTCAATTTGCTTTGAGGAGCCACAGTCCCTGTTCAGAAATCACTTAGGACCAGGCACAGGCTGTTCTGCACAACAGGACCAAGGCTCAACATTGAGCACAGTGGGGATGCTATTATTCGTTCAGATTTTTAATCCAAGATGGAACTGTTGCTTACTACAACCATGATACGCACCCTGCTACATGGAGGTACCTGTTTTAATTCAGTGAAAACCAGTATGCAGGTGCCTAGCATGAAGGCTTTTCTGCACTGCCAGAAGCGAGTGCGTATGCGCTCTCCCGGTGGAGCTAAGCCAGGGCTGAAGTTGTAGGGCACTGCTCTTGCAAAGCCCCAAGTTCAGCAGTGTCTGTAAGGTCAGGACTGAAGGCAGGGATGTAGGGGCAAGATTTATTTTACAAACTCACTTGAAAATGAATTTTCTTCTTCAGTGCAAATCTGAGGAAAGGAAGCACAAGCATCAACAACTGAGAATGCCTGTGTATACATTTCCTGCAGCAGCTATCAAATTACTTGTGCTCTTCATCATGCGGTTTCAATGTGTGGTAGTGCTGCATTTCAACTTTTTTTTGTTGTTCTTTCATCTTTTCACTTCAAATAATGAAAGGATCCCTTCTGTACTGCTGATAGTCTCCCCCCAACTTCTTCCCTTGTCCTCCCACACAATCTGTGGCAAACTGACACTGATTATCTCTTCTTCTTCCTAAGGCTAAAAAACTCTCTGTAATCTCCAGATGCCAAAGGCTGACATTGTCTTACTTATGTTACATGAGAATCAGACTAAGCACAGTATGTGCTCATCTTGTTATCACGCAGCTTAAGTCTGAAAAACACGAGGGGACATGTTACCCAAGTTTTCTGGGTGTACGAGCCAAACATCAACAATAGCCACTGCCAGATAAAAGCAATTTCTTTTTGGAGTCCCATCACTGAACCCTGAGGGGATTTGTGCAACTAATAACAAGTGCAGAGAGAAAATGAGATCTGCAACTTTAACGCCTGAGAAAGGATGCAGGCAAATAATACAGTGGGACTTCCTCCCTTTCCCCCCAGTATCTCTGTACAGCCCAGTGTATCTGCACTGAGAGGAATAAATGTGAATATTAGCTCCTTCATTTTTACAGACAAGAGGGGATTTGCACAGATAAGTAATGCCCATCTCTTCTCCAGGCTGGTCTTTTCAGGGCAGTGCATCTCCTTTGCAGACCTTCTCCTTGTTCAGTACAGCATGCTTGTCTGAGGCTTCACCTGAAGGGCTACACCTCCTGATTGCAGCTGATATGGAACAGCCAGGAGCTTCCATCCTAACCCACTGTGTTGCCATGGGCAGCTCCCCTTAGCAGGGAAGGATGCAGCTAACATCTGATGTTACATCTGGAATGGTTTCTCTTGCCTGCCTGCCTCAACCACAAACACATAGATGGCTGTGCATGCTGGGAGGAGGGAGATTGAAACATGCACTCATGCTCTTTCCCGTATTTTTCTCTCCTGATTAAAGTGGAAAAAAAAAAGGTAACTGCTTTATTTGAAAGTAGGATATGCGTAGGAAATATTGTATTCCTTTGTTCTGCTCCATGAGAAATAAAATTGACATTCATATTGAGATGCAGAGCAGTTCTGTGGATGGAAACATGTGTCTCCCACTCCACATTTAAATGTCATTTGCTTCAACTCCAAACAACTGCTGTAGTAATCAGTGCGCCCTGTCAGTTTTTCTGTTGCTCTCCTCAATTCTTTACTTTTGCACCCACACGTCTCTCCATTTCTCCAAGAGCCAATAATTAGTATAAATGTCAGGGCTTTGTTTGACTGGAAGGGACTCGGGAGGCCAGCGTTCCCCTGACGCCTGAACCCGATTGCCTGAACACCACTAAAAAGCTCTGTTAAATGCTGGCTCAAGTTAGACAAATGCCTGGCTTTTGAAAAGAGAATAATCCCCAACAGGTGGCACACATTCACAGCTAGAGTTCAGAAATCCAGGTAAATCCAGCAAACTCATAACCTCTTTTCTATATGAGAGACTTGCACAACTGCTTCTTTTCTTCTTTCTCTTCCTCCTCCTGCCTCTCCCCCATAGTCCTTTCACCTCTAACACAGCACATTTGGACAAAGGGCAAAACGCAGTAAAAGCTTAAAATCCTTTAGGAATCTGCCTCAGAGGGTGACCTGCTGCCAGGGTTAAGCCAAAACAAAGCAACACCAGATCCCATGTCACCACTGTCAAGCCTCAAGTCCCTCTAGAAAGCCAGCCGAAAGCCTCTCTGCATAGTTCGCAACCAACCAACCAACACGTTAACCCTCAGCTTATCTTTTAGACTGCATTAATACATTTTGGGTGTGGATTAACTTGTCCATCAGTGTGATACAACTCAATCCATTCCACAAGGGGAAAGAATTTCATTTGCTGTTTTGGGGGAATCAGCAATAGGCTAATGGGGAAGAAACACTAAAAAATGGCACTCTGCCTTATAAAACACTGCTTGAAAATGCCTCGCAAAGACAACTAAAACATGGAAAACACATGTCAAACCAAGGGGCTGCTCTGGCTTTGGTCGGCTCAATTTTGTTAATTATTTCTCACTAATCAAAACTGCATTCCATAGGGATTGAAAACAAGATGTTTACAAACCACCCGGGAAGCCAGAGTTCTGTGTGTGATGCAGCTGGTTGCACAGCATTTCCCTACTTCTCTACAATTTTTAGGTTACCCTTTGTTATCTGCACTACTCAGCAGATACCTGATTGCTCCTCTGCAATTAAATGATCTTGAACACCTCAGGTGCCACCAGAGCTCATCCATCTTCCTCCTCTCCCTCCCCAATTCACTCAGATGACAGCTGCTGTAGTCAAGTTCTGCTGCCAGAGAGCGGATGGACAGATGCTACAGAAGCTTCCCTTCCAGAAGGCCAAAGCACATCCAAGGGCTGCAGAGACTTGGGGCTCTCTCCATATCACCTATTTCAGGCTGCTTAAGGGCTCTAGTGGTCAGGTATCTATCAGAGATAGATGGCCTGGCCCAGAAACAGAACAGCTGTTTCCAGGCTAATTTATTTTGCTCCTCAGCAGCGCTAATTGATTTGCCTGGATAATCACCACTGGGTGCCACCAGGTGGTACCCAGATCCTTGGCAGTTCTTCTGAGCATCTCTGCACTCTGTCCTGTAGATGTACTTCCTGTAGCCTTTTGCACAGCAAATATTTTGCTTTATAAAGTACATGAAGAAACAAATCTTTTGAGACATGTGAAAGCTCCTTCAGAATAATGCCATTTATTATAAAATATCCAACTTCAGTTTGAAGTTTTACTGCTAGTTCTAATATGTAAAAAACAGATCTCTGGTGCCTCAACACTTGTTTTCTACAGATGTTTCACCACATCTGTATATTTAGAGCTCTTTTTACCTGGGTACCAGGTTTGCGTGTTGCTACCAGATCCTTCACCATTTTGACCTCGGAGACTGTGACTCCACCAACCATAAAGATGATCAGAAGAGGATGATCACCAGGATGAGGGCGATTCACCTGTAAAATAAAGGGAAGCATTATCTGTAGTTGCTCTGTCCTGCTTCAAACCCATGGACTAGCAGTGATCTGCTCCTTAAACTCTTGGAGGAAGACTAATGAGGAAGATCATAAATATTTATGGAATGCTGGTCTCTGTAACAGCTGAGAGGGAAATCAGTGGGGTTGATGCCCTGTTACAACTAATGAACCGTTTTCAGGGAAATGGAATCCTCATGGCTTCCAATAAAACCTAGAGAAGTTTCTCATGAGGTCTGAGGGCTTTCCCCTCCATTCCTTCATTATTTCCTTCCTTTCCCAGAATAGGAGGAGATTACTTGGCTGGATGCACATGTATGCATGAGGCTTTAAGGAATAAGAGGTAAATTACTACCCAGCAGAAGCAGAGAGTCCACCCTAAACATGCTAGAACCTCTGTCTGCGGTCAGCAGTGGAAAGAATTGCAAGCAATGTCTTTTCACTAGTCCAGTGAATAATCCTTTACAATTCATCCCATGAAAACAAATTGGGTCCATTATAGTATAAATTCAGTTTCTAGCTTGATTCACTCTAAAGTTTTCAACACATCTACGACCAAGTTATAACTAACACAGAGAAACTTCAGCTCAAACAAAATCATAGAATCATAGAATAGTTAGGGTTGGAAAGGACCTTAAGATCATCTAGTTCCAGCCCCCCTGCCAGGGGCAG